>JAWZYT010001406.1:7500-73542 GCA_034508575.1 Petrolisthes manimaculis | reverse complement strand
ATTACATACAGCATCAACCATCTCACTACTAACACTACCACCACTACTAACCCTACCACCCACTACTACCCTACCACCCACTACTAACCCTACCACCCACTATTAACCCTACCATCCACTACTAACCCTACCACCCACTACTAACTCATTCATTAACCCATCCACTAACTAATTTTCAAATAACCCCACCCAACCAATCACAAACAATAATTCTTACCACCCCCCACCGTGTCTCCCCTCCCCACCACTAAACCCCCACATGTCACCCCTTCCCCACCACTAACCCCCACCGTGTCACCCCCCTCCCCCCCACCACCACCACTACCACCACTAATCCCCACCATGTCCCTTCTCCCCTCCCCCGTACAGGTAATGATGATAGGTGACTCGTGTGTTGGGAAGACGTGTATACTCACCCGGTTAAGGATGGCACCTTCCTCTCTGGCACCTTCATCTCCACCGTCGGCATCGATTTTAGGGTATTTTAGGATTAGGATTTTTTTTTTTCATAACGTGTTCAGGGTATTTTGGAGTCCAGGTGATTTTTTTAATGTGGTATCTAGGGTATTTTAGGTTTGAGGGGATCTCGAGAGATTTTTTTTTATTTTTTTTTTCATAAAGAATCTATGGAATTTTTTGGACAGAAGTATAGGGAATTTTCATTAGGATTCCAGTTGTTTTCATCATTATTATTGACAGTTTTAAATGCCATCTATAAATTTTGTAAGTATATTATGATATGTTTGTTAGGTTATGAATCACTGAGAGTGTTATAAGGTTAACAGTACTCGTATATTATTAAGTTTGTATTTGTGGTACTTTAGTTTTCCATCTATCTATCTAATCTATCCATATATATATGGTGTGTGTGTGTGTGTCTGTGTGTGTGCATTATATTAAGATACATATCTCTCAGCATAGGGTATGGAAAAAATGCTGTAATTACCCTTTATATAAGTACGTTATGTATGTATACTTTATACACATATGTAAGTTTATGTATGTATGTAAGTTTTCTCATTTGGGGTTCTGTCTCACGGCTAACTACTAAACCTGGTTTCGTATACACACACTATAGAAGGGAAATACACCGGCTGAATATTTAACGCATTCTTTTGATGAGTAAATACGAGGGTGAAATAATTATAATTGATCAGAACTGAGTTAATTATTTAATGATGACACTTGTGGTGAAGGCAGAGGTCACACAATATTATTGGTGGTTATTGTAATTTGTTTTGGTGTTGTTATTGTTGTGTGTGTGTGTGTGAGAGAGAGAGAGAGAGAGAGAGAGAGAGAGAGAGAGAGAGAGAGAGAGAGAGAGAGAGAGAGAGAGAGAGAGAGAGAGAGAGAGTATGAGTATGATAATGAGTATGAGAATGTAAGAAAGAGGGAAGAAGGAAATGGAGAAAAGGTAATGAATAAATTAGGGAGAAAGGTAACTGAAGAAAGAAGAGACATAATGAGGTAACAAAAAAAAGTGGTAATTTAAGAGAGGAGGAGATATTTGAATTTGAAAACAGAGGGAAAGAAAAATAGAATAGGAGATAATTGAATAAAGGATGGAAGGAGGTAACTGAATGAGGGAGGGGAGAAGAGGTAATGGAAGGAAGGGAGAGGAGAACAAAGCAGAGAGTGGGTAATTGAAGAAAGGAGGGAATGATTGAACCAACGAAAAAGAATAAAAGAGAAGGAAAATTGGGTGATAACAGTGGAAGGGGAGATTTAGGAGTGTGAAAGGTAAAAGGCAGTGTGAGAGAGAGAGAGAGAGAGAGAGAGAGAGAGAGAGGAGGTGGTATGGGTGATCTGTGTGATAAAGTGGAGAGCGAAACAGACAACAATATAAACCAAACTCGAACTTGGTTGGTTGGTTTGTGTTCGAAACTTCCTCGTGAAACAGTTGAAACTCGACGAAACCTTGTGATAATTTTGGAACATTAAAATGGTGAAACGATTGAAACATAATGAAACCTACACACAAAACAAATAAATAAATAAGTAAATAGATAAACAAATAAATAAAATGAACTACAAACAGCACTATATTCTGGGGTCGAAGTGTAATATATCGAAGATGAAATTAATTAACATGGCTACATAGTATAGCTTGGCGTTCACAGGTGTTGTTCATTGGGGTGGAAAGGTTGGCTCAGGAGGAAGTGAAGGAGGGATGGAGTGAAGAGGGACGTGAGCAGGAGAATGGAAGTGGGAATGAGGAGGAGGAGGAGAAGGAGGAGGAGGAGGAGAAGGAGGAGGAGGAGGAGGAGAAAGGAAGTGGGGATGAGGAGGAGGTGGAGGAGGAGGAGAAGGAGAAAGGGACTGGGAATGAGGAGGTGAAGGAGTATAGGAGAATATGGAGAAGGAATGAGGAGGAGGAGGAGGAGGTGAAGGAATGAGGAGGTGAAGGATTAGGATAAGAAGGAGTGTGGGAATGAGTAGGAGTAAGAAAAATGGAGGGGGAATGAGGAGGAGGAGGAGGAAGTGAAGGAAGGGGAAGGTGAAATGGAAGGAGAAAATAGAGGAAGGAAGATGGGAGTAAAGTAAGAGGTGAGGAACGGCAGACTGAGCAGGAGAGGAAGGAACAGAAGGAGGGAAAGGAAGAGATGGGAGAGAAGAAGGAAGGATAGTTAGAGGAGGCAAGTGGAATACCATGTACAGAAGATTAGGAGGAAGAGGAGGGGAAAGTGAGAGGGAGGGAGGAGGGGAAAGTGAGAGGGAGGGAGGAAGGAGATACTGGTGCGAGTGAGAGCCAGAAATACCTCCCCTTTATCACAGACCACAACATTGACACCTCGATCCCATCCCATCATATCACTCTCCAGACAAGTTCTCTCTTATGAGTGAAAATTGGAAGGATGGGAGAGCCTAAAATAATAAATAAATAAATAAATAAAACAGAGTTAGAGGAGGATATGCGTGGAATGTAAATAAAGGAATAGGAAGAGAGAGTGAACTTTAGACTATATGAATGGAAAGGCAGAAATGGAGAGGGGAAGTGTAACAAAAACAGCAAAAATAGGTAGGATTAGTAGATGTAGAGCAATTGTTTGATGTATCAGGTTCAGTAGGTATAGAGGAAGGCCAAAGAAAACATGGGGGGAAGTGATACGATGGATTGGAGAGAAAGAGGAGTTAGTAAAGAGCTGGCCAGAGATAGGTTAACTTGGAAGGCTATTTCTAAAAAACTGTCCAACGCATACCAGCATGTAAGACGGACGTTAAACCGAATATGATGATACGATGATATGATGATGATAGAATGAAATAGGAATAATAAACAAGGGTAGAGAAAGGACAGAACTTGGAAGGATTGATATGGAAGAGTGTGGAAGGGAAGGATAATGAAATAGGAATAATAAACAAGGGTAGAGAAAGGACAGAACTTGGAAGGATTGATATGGAAGAGTGTGGAAGGGAAGGATAAATCATGATGACTTAATTAACAAGGTACACTGGTAGGTATAGGAAGGGTGGTTGATTGGTAGGTAGGTAGGTAGGAAGGGTGGCTGGTTAGTAAGTAGGTAGGTAGGTGGAAAGTGTGGCTGGTTGGTTGGTAGGTAGATAGATGGAAAGGGTGGCTGGTTGGTTGGTAGGTAGATAGATGGAAAGTGTGGCTGGTTGGTAAGTAAGTAGATAGATGGAAAGTGTGGCTGGTTGATAAGTAAGTAGATAGATGGAAAGTGTGGCTGGTTGATAGGTAAGTAGATAGATGGAAAGTGTGGCTGGTTGGTAAGTAAGTAGGTAGGTTGGTAGGCTGGGGGTGGGGTGGGGAGGGGTGAGTTAGTTGGTTGGGTAGGGGTCGGGCTGGGGAGGGGTGGCTGGTTGGTAGGCTGGGGGTGGGGTGGGGAGGGGTGAGTTAGGATGGTTGGTAGGGTCGGGGTATAGGTGTAATATGATGTTGGTTTGTGTGGTGGAGGGGAGTTTTTAAAGGCATGTCAAGGGGAAAGCTTTGATGTCCCTGCTGTAATCCCTACTGCCCTAGAGATAATAGTGGTCTGAAAGTGTATACTCTCTCTCTCTCTCTCTCTCTCTCTCTCTCTCTCTCTCTCTCTCTCTCTCTCTCTCTCTCTCTCTCTCTCTCTCTCTCTCTCTCTCTCTCCTCTCTCTCTCTCTCTCTCTCTCTCTCTCTCTCTCTCTCTCTCTCTCTCTCTCTCTCTCTCTCTCTCTCTCTCTCTCTCTCTCTCTCTCTCTCTCTCTCTCTCTCTCTCTCTCTCTCTCTCTCTCTCTCTCTCTAGTGTAAGGGGAATGGATACTTTTATACTTCACACACACACACACACACACACACACACACATACATACACTTGAAAGCACTTAACCTATAAACACAGTAATAAGTCAGAGTTATGATATAATTACGAATCATAACAGCTTTATCACCTTCCCTTTCCTCATAAACATAAGCCTACTACTCCCCGCCCCCTATTCTTCTCTTCCGCTCATTTTTTGTTTTCCTACTCATTATCCCCTTCTCTCTTTCATCTTCATTATCTCCTTATCTCTTTCCTTCTTCATCATTCCATTCTCTCTCTCTATCTATCTATCTTTATCTCTCTATCTATCTCGACTATTGACTATTGTATGATGTATTAATGCAACTGATCTATTCATTATTAAATATTGGGCATATTACCTATATAATGTCCCACCACACAACCTCAGGTCAAGTCCCCATCATCCCCCCTCCCCCTTCCCCCCTTCCCCCCTTCGATCTGATCTAATCAAATCTAACCCCCACGTCCAATAAAGTGAGGTTAAGTCAGGTGACGGGAAATACTGACCTGGTTTGTGGACAGGGGATGCGTGTTGTGTGTGAAGGGATGTGTGTGTGTCTGGTATAGGAAGGGGGGGGGGTGTTGTAGGCTACTAAATTTGTGTGATATGTTTATAGTACATTTTTGTTTTTTGTTTTTTTTATTCTGGCGATAGTGCACCGATTACTATCTAAAAAAAATATATATATAATCGTTTAATGCATATATTTTAGTGTTTAGTTGTGCATTGTTTGTGTAAACTCTCGTGAAATGCATTGTATTTACCAAAAATAACGAAATTTCATGAGATAGCCTGTTGGAATAATGGAATATATATAGTTCATAATTGTATATGTTTATTTGCTGTATGTGTGAATGGAGTGGTGTGTTTAATGTATGTAAGGGGTCTTCTTTAGCAGGCAATGAGTTTCAAATTGGAGGTTTTAGGATATTATGTGAGTAATTACAGGTAGAGTATTATGGTTCACTCATCAGTGTGGATAAATAGATCGGAAATTACGTTATGTGAACATTTTAGTGATAATTCAAAGCTGCCTGCCTTGCCTGGTCATTGGTGTGCGTGTGTGTCTGTCTGTGTGTGTGTGTGTGTGTGTGTGTTGGTGTGTGAGTGTAACTGATAGTACGCCTACCTCATTGTGAAATATGTAAAGGAAAGGGATACAGCAGGTAAGAATAGAGGGAGGGAGGTAGGGAGGGAAGAAGGAGGGAGGGAGGGAGGGAAGAAGGAGGGAGGGAGGGAGGGAGGGAGGGAGGGAGGGAGGTAGGGAAGAAGGAGGGAGGGAGGGAGGGAGGTAGGGAAGAAGGAGGGAGGGAGGGAGGGAGGGAGGGAGGTAGTAGAGATGAGGTGTGCTAGTGGAGGGAAGGACTGACAGGTTATAAAAGTAAGGAAGAAACGAATGAGTTGGAACAGTAATAGCGGTATGATGATTGAAGGGGTCAATTTAGATTATGAAGGGCAGGGTGCATGAGAGAGAAGAGAGAGAGTGGAAAACAGAAATAGATAGTGGAACACAGGAATAAAGAGGGAGTGATAGAGAGAGATAAACATGGAATAACTAGAGAGGGAGAGAGAGAGAGAGAGAGAGAGAGAGAGAGAGAATGATGATAATAGGAAAGATAATGGAAAAGATAAAAAGCAGCGTCACAGGAATTGGACTGATAAAGAAATGCAAACATAATTAAGAGAAAGTAAAGATACACAATGAACAAAACACCAGCTGTTCTGCATAAAGGCAAAACTGAACTATTATCTCACTAAAAAAGCACTTAGAATGAACGAAAGGAGGAGTTGGTAAAAAAAAAAAATAATAATAATAAGAGATACAAAGAAAGAGGAACATTTTATAATAAAGTTCAGAGTCTGGCGGTAAAAAGAACAAAACATCGATACAAAATGTATAATGCCTCCCGTTGTATTATTCAGAAGGTGTTCCATTAGGTTTATATAAGACCTTCTCACAGGCTGACCTTTAAGGAACCCTGTATGTGTAGTAGTCAGAATATTGGAGGTAAATGAGTCCTTCAAAAATGGCCACGTAACACCACATAATATTATAAAGAAAGAAGCTTGTTTGGTGGCATACATGGTCAGGAGAAATCATAAGAAGCCTACAATTTACATACACGATCACAGGGTCCTTAAGGTATATAGATGGGCTACTGTTTCCTCCATCATTTTGTTATAATAAGGTTCTGTTTCCTGGCATATTTTTTATAGTTTTGAGGAATTACAGACCTTCCAGTTCACCAACAAGAGAATCTCACCTTTAATCCATATCATATCCTTATATAATCTTAACAATGAAGCTTTGTATATTGTGTGTTTCGTTGTTGTTGTTGTTATATTCTGATATTAGTGATTTACAGAACTTGACTCTGAGTGCATTGGGTGGGTGAAAAAAAGTGTGAAGGATTTGTTAGTATGTTGTTCCATCGTAGCAAACACTCTCATGTATTCATAAATACACATGCAGATAGATACATACACTTTCATACATATACGCTCCATGTAAACACACATACATATACACACTGTCTTACACTTGGCAGAATATAGACAGGATATATATAAACAATGTACAGTCGGCGGCAAATGTTCTGTCGTCACATCTCCCAAGTTCATGAAGTAAGTATGTATGGAAATATAAGCTTCAAGGACTCGTAAACTAAGACAACAACAGATAAGTATATTAATTTCCCCCCTGGATATCGTATTTCTTTATGTTGAATATTTGATGATTAACCTTTGTGTTATCTATTAAGAAGTGGTGAGTGAGGGGACTTGACTATTGCCTCCGTCTGTACACTGTATCAGTATTGTGTTGTGTCTACATTTGCACAGCCCAGCGAGGCATAAAGGTACACACTAGAGGTTATAGAGGAACACACACACACACACACACACACACACACACAGACAGACAGGAGGATGAGGCAAAACGTTCTGGGAAAGAGGATAAGCATATTTATAGTAAAAGCTGATTTTCCTCTACTTACCTTCTCACGCCTGCCTTTCTCTTCTTTACCTTCCTCCTTCTCTCTCTCTCTCTCTCTCTCTCTCTCTCTCTCTATATATATATATATATATATATATATATATATATATATATATATATATATATATATATATATGCAATCCAACCACTGGGGAAAGAAAACAGGAACAGTCAACATTATATAGTCAACATTACTCTTGATGGCTTCCCTTCTTCCTGATCTCCTTCCTCCGAGGAATTACTGTCCTTTCATCCCTTAATGTGTCCTTCCTTGTGGCACTCTTTATTTTCTTCTCTTCCATTTTACCCTTTTCTCCTTTCTACCCATTACTGAATATTGCTTATACTCTCTTTTCCCTTCACTTCCCCGAAACACTCCCCCGGTATTTTACCTTTATTACGGATGCACAAAAAGGTTTTCCATGTTACACACACACAAACACACAGGGACCGTTGCTGGGAGACAAGACAATAGTGATACTGGGAAGTTGTGAGTAGCAAAGGGCGTTCTCTGTATCACCAAACTCTGAATACTTCCTGATTCATACACTATTATATTATATACTGTATACACTACACGTCAACTACATAGGGCTACTCTCTCTCTCTCTCTCTCTCTCTCTCTCTCTCTCTCTCACACACACACACACACACACACACACACACACACACAAAACTAGTATAAATATTTAGAAAAACAGAAAAAATACACACACCTAAAACCAGATAAAACGCTTGTTGTTTGTGAAGGTGAGGTGAATGTGTGTTACCTCACTGTGTGTCATTACTTTAGGTCCTCTTGTTGCACTCTCTCACTCCTGTAATTGATGTCTGGAGTGTTTTTACATTGGAGTAGTGTGTGTGTGTGTGTGTGTGTCTGCCTGTGTTTGTGTGTGTGTGTCTGCCTGTCTGGGTGTGTGTGTGTGTATTTGTGTATTTGTTTGTGGGCCTGTGTGTGTGTGTGTGTGTGTATTTCTTTGTGGGTGTGCGAGTGTTTGTGTGGATTGATTTGTGTTTGTTTTTGTGTGTCTTTTATGTTTGGTATATTTTTAAGGTAATAAATGTAAATATATGAAGTAGGTTTTATGTATTGTAAAGATTTGTATGACTAACTTCTTTGTATCATACCTTTTGTAATGAATAATATTTATTTTGTAATATCGTCGATGACATTACTATAAGATGTTTACACACTCTCTCTCTCTCTCTCTCTCTCTCTCTCTCTCTCTCTCACACACACACACACACACACACACACACACACACACACCTTCCTCCATCATACACACACTTCATTAATCTACTTTTCTTCCCACATCTCTTATAATTATCTTTCCTCTTAAAAACATTTCATTTCCACTCTCCTCCTCCTCCTCCTCCTCCTCCTCCTCCTCCTCCTCCTCCTCCTCCTTCTCCTCCTCCTTCTCCTCCTCCTTCTCCTCCTCCTCCTCCTACTTCGTCACCTTCTCAGCCATCTCTCCTATCTCCCTGCATCATCATATTACCTTCTTTCACCCTGCATGTCTCTCCAAGTCCTCCCACACATCTTCCTCCATCTTCATTATTTTCTTTTTTCCTCCATCCTCCCATGCACCATTTCCATGAACCTACGCTCTCTCTCTCTCTCTCTCTCTCTCTCTCTCTCTCTCTCTCTCTCTCTCTCTCTCTCTTCTATTTCTCTGCCCTCCTTCCTTCCTCTTTCCTTCCCCTTCTCTTCGTTTCTCTTACCTACTATCCCATTCCTTCCTGCCCCTCGCCATGCAATTAAATATACAGTCTTGGTCTTTCTGGTGCTCCTGTGGCTGAGGGAGGAAAGTGGCTATTGTCTTGGACTCCTTTCTCTCTATCTCTCTCTCTATCTTTCTATCTATCTCTCTCTCTCTATCTATCTCTCTATCTCTATCTCTCTCTATCTATCTATCTATATCTATCATGTTATTTATCTATCTCTCCATCACTCTTTCTCTATCTGTTTTCTGTCTCTATTTCAATCTCTATATCTCACCCAGTTCCCAGTTTCACCAAGCCATACAAACAAACAAACAGACAGACTGACCTAACTTGACCCCCATCTCCACAGAACAAAGTGGTAGCAGTGGACGGGTCAAAGGTCAAACTACAGATCTGGGACACAGCAGGTCAGGAGCGATTCAGGAGTGTCACCCACGCCTACTACAGAGACGCTCACGGTACTAGGTTTTATTTATTTATATATATTTTTTTTGTTTCACTCGTTTTTGTTGCCTCTCGTAATCTTTCTTTATATATATTTCTATATTTCTTATTTCTGTATATCTTTGTGCATTTTCACCATGCTATTAAATTTCTATATATCATTCTGACTCCCTAACTATATATACATGATGTCTAACCTGCCCCTGTCCCCTCTCTCTCTCTCTAGCGCTTCTGTTGCTGTACGATGTGATGAACAAGAACAGCTTCGACAACACGAGGGCTTGGCTGGCAGAGGTACACGAGTATGCCCAGGACGATGTGGTTATTATGCTTATTGGTGAGTACAGTACATGACCAGATATTACACTACACTACACTACACTACACTACATTACATTACATTACACTACACTACACTACATGACTCATTACAATACATATAAAATCTATTAAAGGTATATAAACTAGAACTATTTTTAAAACTCTACTTCATATTTGTTTTGTGCTGTCTTGTTGTTGTTCTGTGACGAGTAACATAACATAACGTGGCCTAATATGTCGTAACTGGAACCCCCCCCCCCTTCCCTTCCACAACAGGCAACAAGTGTGACGTGAATGGTGATCGTGTAGTGAGGCGTGAGGATGGTGAGCGACTGGCCAGGGAGTACAATGTGGCCTTTATGGAGACTTCAGCCAAGACGGGACTCAATGTTGACCTCGCCTTCATGGCCGTCGCAAGGTAAGAGAGTCAACGTGTACTAAACCTTAATTAACCACGTGTGTAAATATTGTAGCAGGTACTGATCCACATAACAGATAAAATATATTCCTTGATTTTACTGTAGGTGTTGTATAATTGTGTGTTTGTTTGTAGGAATCGGTATAACTTTCAACTTAACATCTTAAAGCTCCTTGATTCATTCAAATAACATTAACATCTCCAAATCTTCTCACCATCTGTAATTAATACCCATGCACCCTTATCTTTCAACACACACTGAGAGATTTAGCTTCACTGTACATATATATTTTTTACTTCTTCCTTCAACAGAGAACTCAAAGCGAGAAAATCCAATAACCCACACGATCGCAAGTTCAACGTGGCCGACTACGTTCGTCAGGAAGCCAAGACGGAAGGCTGTCTGTGCAACGTAGGGTAGCCGTGAGAGGCAGGCCTATGTGCTTTCGTAATAAAATGATATACATGTATTTCTCGATATACATTTGAAGAGCCGAGGTAACCTGAGGGTGCCTGTTGGTCCGTGGTTGTTGTTGTAGGTGTGGTGGAGGGAATGTGTTCATTCCTATACACATGTCCTGAGTCAGTAACACTCGAGCTAATACCAGGTTGTGTTGTGGCTGGCTGGGGTTGGTTACTAGAACAAGGTGGTTGTGTTGTGTTGTTGTAATCTGGATATTTTTGTGATTTAATGACTTAAGACGATTTATCTTAATTGGAATTTTTCAGTTTCTTATAACAGATGGTTAACCTTTAATAATTAGGAACTTGACAACTTGGACGTTTCACTTTGAAAGTTGACATCTGTGACGGAATATTTTATATGGAATTTCAGCAGAGTAAAATCTTCTCATCAGAAATTTCCCATGTCTCAGCAGAATCTTGACAGCTTCGACAAATTATCGCATCTTGATAATGTAAAATATCAGCAAATTTACAGACATAGAAGACAAAAAATGATGGTGACTCTTGAAAGACTAATAGACTGAAGGCTGATGAAGGTTGTATTTTGCGACGTGTCTCATTTAAAATGGCGTACTGTTCAGTTTGGTACAGTTTTTTTCAGCCCTGTGTGTGGGTTAATATTGGTGGCTGTGTTTGCTTTCAGTCTGCAGTTGTTGATTGATGTGTGTCTGCATGCTGGTAATGTTTGGCACCACACTGGCCCATCCCTGTCATCACCAGTTATATCTCCCCAACACTACAGTTCCAGACAATTTCAGACCCTTGTGCTCCTTCTTAGCTTCACAATGGGTAGTAGTTTATGTGGAATTGAGAGCTACGAGTATTTGAAGACAGAAATACAGAAATACAGAAAAAAGACCTGTGGTATAGCTCCGTTGAAGTGGCAGTAAAGATGGCCAGTGTGGTGTCAACTTACCCACTGTCTGCCGGCTCCTGTATCCAAGGAAGCTTATGTTCGGTCTAGATAAACAACTGCATGAATCGGGCATATACTTATCGCTCTGCTTGCATGGCTGAAACACTGAATATACGCTTGTAGTCGAAGAGAAATGTGACCAGTTAGGAAAATATAGATGAGAGAGAAAGATGAAGACGTTAGTTTTTGAGGTACTAACTTACACTTATCTGTGAGAGATAATTCTTACACTTGTCTGTGATCAATATTGTAGAGCTTAGAGTCTATAGGAAGGTATTTTGGAAAGGTCAGTCGTAAGTGCTGTGAAAAAAATGTTAAGCAGATGAAACAGAAGATGTAGAAAGATAAGAATATATACAATACGCGAAGGAAACTGAAGGACCAGTGATATTAAGGAAATTGTAGACGTATAGATGGATATATATTATGGGAAGACACATAATCAGTGTTACGTACCTTTTTTGTCCCCCACTTTAAGGGAGACATTTTTGTGGTGTTACTGATTCCTCCAAACTATTTTAGGAAACAGACGACTTGGCTATACGACTTGTTTTGTAGCATAGTTTGTAGGAATCAGTAACCCTCTTATTCCCCTACATGAAACGACCCTGTAAATGACCCTTACAATACCCAGTGAATCCATTTCGAAGCTCCATGATAGTATCCCGTGAAGAAAGTCGTGTTTTTCTTGATTTTTAGGTCACTTTATACATTAACATTGAGGTAACTTTCACTCCCGAATAAAATTGACATAAATCTTCCTAAACGTGATATAAGAGAAGCCTATGTATACAAGACACCCATGATTCTAAAAGTAGAGCAATGCCAGACTAGAAAAACAGAGGTTGATGGACAGAGGATGAGGGAAAAAGGGTGTTAAGGAGATGGAGAAAATTAATTATTCATAGTTCCCCGTGTTGAAGTCATAACAACTCACCCACTCACTCACCCACCCACCCACTCACTCACCCACCCACTCACTCACCCACTCTATACACCGTTCCAATTATCACACACAGTACACTCGTGATACGTAATTCCTGACCAGAGACGAACAGCAAGCACCACACACACACACACATACCCTGCATTCGAACTCAGCTTCAATATGTGTACTGGGTGGGCAAATGAACAATACCAGGCGATTCGAAGCTTTCTGCTCCTCACACTCTGGTCAGAAATTATGTATCACGAGTGTACCTTATTCCCATTACAGATGCTTGGTTTAGGTTATGATATAGACTCAAAACACTACCATCAAGATCTAGTAACATTTGTTGTGGTGTTCGTAAAAACTTCGTAATAAATGTTTCATAGTCCATTATCTGTTTAATAGAAAAACAATTTATATATATACACTAACTTGTCAAATATGCGTAATAACTTTTGCATTGCCCATGATTGGTTTACTAGAGAATAAAACATAATATTATATTATATATATATTTACTAACTTAAAACGCGAGTTGTGCATGGGTTTGGATCATGTCTTGCTGGTTTGACTGTAAGAATACGAGCCCAAAGAGTTCTGCTGATCTCACACCTTATGACAGAGAATCACAAGATAAGCTCACTACGCTCCTCTTTAACCCCCCCACCACCACCACCACCACCTCATCCCATCCTTCTGAAACACACGAATTTAATCTCAGTGCTCGTTCGTACACTAATAATGGTGCGTAAATAATAATAATAATAATAATAATAATAATAATAATAATAATAACAATAGTATTACTTAATGATGATGATAATAGTAATAATAGTAATAGTGATAATGCAAGATAAACTGAAACTTTTCTCTGGATAGGATACAAGGTGTAAGTCAGTCTGTAAACAGTGGGCTTGAATTGTATTGGGAATGAAATTGGTGTTACTTACTTAAGGGGATTGTATTATATATATTTTTGGTACATTAATCGCCTTGATTCCTCCAAAGTATACCAGGAAACAGGACCAGGCTTAACGAAAATGATGGTGGCCTGTCGCTTGGAATAGTTTGGAGGAATCATTTGCTCCATATTTTACCAACAGTGTTACTATCCATCCCCTTACAGAAATATTGATCTCTGTGTCTTGAGTTATTTTTTTCCAGTCTACGTCTTCCTGTTCCATTTATAATATACAGTACCCCCCCATTAATTAAGGGACCCTGTGATGTAGTCTGAAAATATTGGAGATAAATGAGTCCTTCAAATATTACCACGAAACACACACCCCTATAATTATGGAAGGTGAGTGTTTCGTGGCATGGTCAGGAGGAATCAGCAGAAGCCTCCAATTGTCATACACGATCATATTATAGGGTCCTTAATCTATTTTGTCATTACTGTAAAGCTGGATAATCATAATATTATCGTGTGTTGTGTATTAAATATTTTGTGTATCGTTCGTTGTATATGCGTATTTCGTGATCGCTCAGAATGATGGAAGTTACGCCCGTAGTTTTAAAAAATTTGAGGGCCCTTACTGGAGCTCTATGAATTCTCCAAACAACTCCATCCAACATATTCCCTATTAGAAACACTGAAGGGTTCTGTGGCCTGGATTATTTGGAGGGTTCATAGAGCACCAGTAAGGGCCCTCAATTTTTTTTAAACTACGGGCCTTAATGTATAGAGAAATGTATCGCCTGGTTTTGTGTGGTGTATTGCATTTTATAGAACCCGAAGGAAAAGAAACCCAAGAGAAGTAATCAGGTTTGGTAAGATTTTGAAGGAGTAATTAATTATTCTCTTGTTGTTGTTGTTGGCGGGGGGAGGGGGATTTTGAGAACTATACTAACGTCTACAAACTATACTGTATACACAAACCTACTTCGGAGTATGAGTTATGTATATTTTTCTTTTCTTTTTAGTTGAGGGTGAAGTAGGCACCGGTTCGACCCCCCCAAAAAAAAGATATTATTACCTTCTAAAATATATATCGGTGTGTCTCGATTTCAGCACGTACAGTACACATCCGACCCACACCGTTTCAATTCTTCAACTTTCCTTCCTTCCTTCCTTCCTTCCTTTAGGTTCGTTTCATTTATGTGTTTAGTCCCTCCCGTCTATCCACTTTTTCCCTCTTGTTTTATATAGGGTTTTTGAGGCTTGGCGTATACGTGGACTTTCTTCCTCTTCTGTTCAATTCGAGTTCAGTCACTGGGCCAACTACAACCGAAGTATTTAGTTCCCTTTCCAATCTTATTACAGTATAATATTCAGTATTTTGATATTTTGGTTCCTGTGATCATACATACATACATAACGCGAATCTAACTGGCACGGCGAATAATTCAGGAAGAGTATTATTTAGTATTATACAATATATGTTATTATTTTTATAGGCTGGTAATCAAAGCTGTTTCGAGGCCAAAATAATACAACGTTTTTTTGTCAAGAAATGTATTAGCAGTGGATTATTTAGAGGTGGACAGTATATCATTCACATTTATTTTCAGTTATATATAATAAAATGGTTAGTGACATCTGTATCATTTAATATTTACAGAACATAATTATAACTGATTTTGATCATTGTTTGATACCATGATTGTGCTATGTTAATTGTAAGATAAATATGCTATCAATCACCTTCATTTGCACATCATTTTGCTATAGCATAAATAAGATAAATGTGTTATGTGTTCTGCCACTTTGTGTGTTTACTGTTCTGTCTTCAGTCACGTGTAATGGTCAGTTATATATGTATACTCACTTCTAATGACGTCATCGTGGCCATATCAGTTCCTAGAATATTTAATTACTTATTTTCGCCGTTCAACCTCATCACCCATTTAAGAGTGGAAAGATAAGAAGAGCGTTTATGTTGAGAAGATAAGGGTGTTGAAAAAATAATATCGAGACAAGAGAGTGAAAAGTTAGGGAACCCGTGCATGGCCAGTTTGAACCCAGACAGACACTTCTCCCAGGTGATGGAACAAACACTAAACTGAAGTTGTGTTTGTTTGTCCCTTATACCTACCTGCCTGTGAGGAGTAGTGGTCAGGATGTGTTTGTGTTTGTTATTTGTGTTTACCTGAGGAGTAGAGTGTGGTGTCAGGCAAACGTATAGGGAAATGTACACTTGAAAAATTAATCTTTAGAGTTTTGAATTTGCCTGAAGAAATATTATTGACTGCATGATAATATGGGAAGAATGCATGGCTGCTATTCACACACTGTACACATACTATATAATTATAATACAATGCTTAGGCTGGAGAGTGTCTCGAATAAAATGGCTAGCTTAACAATCGCCTGCACAAACACAGTGAAAGACACAAATATGACCCTTAAAATTGGCTCAAACACTTCCTTAAAAAATTACATACTTTATTGACTCTAAGTGCAGTGGAAGTTGCAGGTGTTCAATATACTCTGCAAACACAAATGCGGACAATAATTATCGGTTAGAGTTTATGAAGATGTAATCCAATAGAAAGACTATATCGTCATCGTCTTGCGATACATATTTGACCAAACAATTGCCTTAAGTATTACTGTATTTTAATGTATTATATTAGAAAATGTGACTTCGTAAGAGGTATTATAATTGATACAGATCTTGGTGGCTAACTAACTGTGTGTGGTGACGTCCTCAGTTGTGCAGTGAAGTGCAGTGCTGTGCTCAGATACCAAACTAAATAGGGACCAGATTTTTGCCTTTCACTGTAGCCAGTATAGCAAGCACCCGCGGAGAATTTGGTAAACATGATGAAAATGTGTCCTCGTCCACTGTTGCTCAAGGAGTTACTACACCCTCTCTGCCAAGTTGATAAAATGTATTATTACCGTATTTATTAGTGTAGCCTACTCTATTGCCTCTGTCAAAGTGTCCATATATCAGAAAGGTTTAATACTACTATTTCTTCTCTGACACTGAAATGGAATAGCCTAGGTCATAAACTCGTAAAACCTGTAATTGTAACTCTGCCACGTTTTGACACATGTGAGCAGAAGGGGTTGCATTATTTCCTATTGAAGCAACATAAACAAGAGGAACTTCCACATTCGTACACAATCCCAGACGCTTATTTCATTAGGCTGCGAAGAAACACGTGCAGTGCAGTCGCCTCTGAAGAGAGTGGAAAGCACAAACAAGGCGAACGCAAACACTCACAGCGTAACACGACTTAATTATGTAAATAAGGTTAATTAATCTCTGCTACAGCACGGCTTGTCAAAGAACCGCACCTCGCCCTTCCTCCTCTCACGTCCCAACACACACACACTCCTTCATGCCTCCTCTAGCCTCTCCTTCACTGTCTCTGATTCCATGTCTTGGCTCTTGCAGTCCTTCTCCTCATCCTTCTGTAATCAAGGGACACTTCTTGTAAACATTCATCTTTTTTACATCATTGTCTTCCATTATGTTTATTTCCCCATTTTCTTCTGTCACCTTTTATTTCAATGGTTTGTTTTTCACTCTGCGTCTCTTCCCAGTCCCTATGTAGCCTATCCTGTAGTTTCCTTCCCAGCACCCCAACCTCAAACATGCACGCACTCACAATGCACCCACACACTCACTCACTCACAATGCACTCGGCACCGCAACACGCTTATAATAGTTAAGAACAGCCCTCCTTCATACTAACTACCACAAAGTCGTCTCAAATAAACTGTAGTTGCAGTGGCAGTGGACCCAAAATAATTTACATCAACAAGTCAGGCACAATATCTAAACCCACAGTATATCCTATTTATTATGAAATTGTATAGTATTTTTCATAACAAGAAGGAAACGGCATTAATTATTTTGACACTGCCATCGATCACTACGTACAGTATTTTTTCTGACGACTATACAGCTACGGTACGTGGACCCTGAGAAATACGGACAAATGCTTACTACCCGAATTAGGTTACTCATGAAAGGTGTATGTATGATCATGCTTGCCCGTAATTCTAAGGTGTCTTGTCTAGTGTATGGATGTTGGGCTGTAAATACATAGAGAGAGAATTTTAATGCCTTCAATCACTGAGCACTGCACTTGAGATGATTTAACTGCACTTCCCTATGTATGTGTGTCTGTTGTTTGTTGAATGAAATAAGGTGACGTAACTTGGAGTATTTTCCACCAACATATGCTTGTCAATTAATGTTCCTCTCAATCTAGTATTAACTCAGTCTTAAAACCTCGTGGGCCTATTAATGGAAAAACTAGAATCCTCCAAACTATGCCACGAAACAGACGGATTCAATATTTACTAACAGGTGAGTTGTTTTGCAGCATAATTTGGAGGAATCGGTTTATATTAACTAATTTTACCACATTAAAATAACCTCATAATGATGATGATGATGAGCATAATTGACGGGATATGTGACCACTGTTGCCACCACCATCAAAATCAGTTCCATTCTCTCGTGTTAGTTTATTTTAGTTTATTTTACTAACACCAATTGACACTCAGTTGTAATTTCACCTACTCGTTTAGATTTTTAAGGAAACTGGATATAAATTAATTGTTTCTGTACAATAATAATTAATCTTTTCTTCGTTGCATCTGATCATACTACTTTCCCATAATCCAAAAGTTTTCTCAGACTCGTAACTTGTATCCTTTAAATGTCTGGGGTTTTTTATTGTTTTGTTTTGTTTTGTTTTCTGGTGGTCTCGTGTTGTGATTTATATTGTCACATCTTACCTCTTCTGTTGCCTGGCACTGAGTTGGTATTAATTATATTGTTGTAATGATTATGATTGTAGTACTGTTGTTGGTTAATTATTTTTCGTTATTGTTGTTATTATTTTGTATTATTTGGTTTCCTGTTTATCTCTAACAACTCCATAATATTTTTTATATATATACTTCTCTTATTACTAGCTGTCTGTTACGGTAGCACCACTAATAATATTAATCCTACTGGTATTATTATTATTATTATTATTATTTTTTATTATTCAATAAGTCTTTAATTTCTCGAT
The DNA here is from genome assembly GCA_034508575.1 of Petrolisthes manimaculis. Classification (NCBI taxonomy): domain Eukaryota; kingdom Metazoa; phylum Arthropoda; class Malacostraca; order Decapoda; family Porcellanidae; genus Petrolisthes; species Petrolisthes manimaculis. Next base: position 55,061 of record JAWZYT010001406.1, on the reverse strand, counting down.
GATTATCAGTACGTATTAACATTATATGACGTACTTGAATTATTACAATAATTACTGTATTGATTATGATTATATACTCACAATATATATTGTAATATGTAGCACCTGTAACACACGTGTATATATTAATTTGTTTTATTTTTGTAAACAATTAGGATAGATTTGGATTATTCTCATCTTATCCTCAATTATTTTAGAAACATTAAGAGACTGTTTTAATAATTAATAGGTGCCATTTTGTCTACATACTTGTTAATTAATGCAATGGGAACAAGCATATGATGTGTTGCTTCGTTTCTGGGTTTGTTTAGTGTAGGAGTAATGACGAGGAAGGGATTTGATGACTAGGCTCAGTTTTTTTTTTTTTTTTTCATTAAATCCTGTTTTTCACGCTAATACGAATAATTAATCAGGGAAGAAAAATATATTCATGGTTTTTTATATAAAGCTGTGAATTATTTATGTGTGAATGTTGATACCTCCTGTAAATTAAAAAAAAAAAGGAATATATGAATGTTGTCGGGTATAATAATTTGTAGTATATGCCCATAAACTATATATGTGAATATATACATACATACATAGATTATATTATATATATATATATATATTATAATGGAACTGCACGGCTATAGTTTGTTATATGTGATGTATAGTGAAAGGCAATAAAATGTCAGGAGAAAGTACTGTATATATTTATATAACAAGTGACCCTTCACTCATGCTCGTATGTGTGTGTGTTTGTGTGTTGTAAAAGTTGGTATGATAGGAATAATAATATTTATATACTCATCATTTTTAGGTTGATAATTGGACAAAAAAGGCTATAAGCGTCACGACCTATTGTAATTTATTATATTATGTAAGCTTGATGGGTATTTTCTGCCTTTTTAAATTAATAACACACGGCGAACATAACTCGTGAAATACACAGCGTTGGAGACAGGAAGAACGAAAAGGAAGCACAGGAAGTAGGCATTAGTGAGACAGGAGGGAGGCAACAGTGAATAACTTATAAGACATCATCTGGTCGTTAATCGGATACGAAGTTCGCTTGGGTGAAACTAAGCCAAAGCAAGCGGAACTGTTCTGGTCGGACAAAAGGATTCGTAGATCCACCTTGCTGGACCCTGCTGCCAGCCACTGAAACCAAGACCAACAACGTATCCATCCAAGCTCGCCTCAGACCAGCGATTCGGTAGCTTGCATAAAAGGATAGGGGGCATAACAGTAAATATTATGGCGGCCATTAAAAATATGACAAGTAAGTTAATAGTATGGCGGCCATTAAAAATATGACAAGTAAGTTAATAGTATTATAATACATGAATTGTAGGTGAAACAGGCTGTAAAATAGAGCAATAGCAGCACAAATAAGGCTTTAAGTATAGCAATGACAGATTAGAGCAGGTGTAGAGTTCCTATTAGTCTACCATTTCTACTAAAATAGTAGTTGTTAATTATATACATTATTAATTATTATTATTTTATGTTCTCGTATCTAATTTAACTTATATGAGATAATGTGGATTGCTTAGGGGTTGTGTGATCATTCTTGATAATTATGTAATATTATTAATGTGAAGGGAAGTCTTGTACTTCATTGTAAATCCGTTCTTGGTTGGTAAAACTATAGAATCATGCCAACTTTTTCTGTTTTTAATCAATCTTGAAATATAATAATGGAAAGGCTGGGAAAATAATTAAGGGATTTTGGTTGAGGAAAGGAAATACAAATAATGGAAAAATTGACCAAACTTATACAGGAACGGACTTTGACTTTCACCGGTTCTGACTTAAACACAGTATCACTGTAGGATATAAGAGGCCCACCTTCATGTGTATTTCAAATGTGATTGCAGTAATTTAGTTCATAATAGCACAAACAATATTGCAGCTTTCCAAAGCCCAAAGTCCAGGTATAACGCCCAGGTTAGGCCTGAGTAGTCGGCTATAACTTTGGGGTAAATTTACAGAAGAACTGGGTACACTATAGTGTATATTTTTTAGTATCATTACTCACTCCACTATTTTGGACTATTTCAACAACTTTTCAATTCATATATGGTGTTTCTATCGGAGATGCCCCGTTTTACAAACTTATTATAATTTGGAAATTAGTCTGACCTGACCTAACCTAGACCACAGCAGAAGACTGGGACCTACCCTGGGTAAACTAACAGGATATAACTGGTGTAAACTATCATAAAGTGACTGGGGCAAATTTCTGGGATCAAGCCGGATGTGGTAACACTGTGCGATCCTAGCCAAAAACCCAGTAATTGTGTATTAATAACAACTTTGGTTCTGGTAAGTTGCCTGGTTAGGTACACGTAATCTGCATCGGTCTTGATTTGATTAGTAGGTTAGGTCCGGGCAACTCGGGTAAAAAAAAAAAAAAAAGTCATTGCTCACAATTTGAAAAATAAAATTAATACAAGAAAAAATAGGCATGCAATGTTTAAAATGTTAGGAAATTATAGGTGGACATAAAAAAAATGCAGACAGTTTATTCTCTTCCTTTCAGCTGTTTCCAACCATAGTGGTAGGATACTACATTATATCCCTCACTTCCAGGACAACGTGTGTATACTGCGAGAGCATTCGATGACCCCAGGGATGCATGTACTGTAGGTGTATGGAGTCCCGTACAGGTGAAGCAGAGGTTATGGAGCCTCTGATGGATTCACCTCCTCCACTGTCAACCATCCCTTCTACCTCTTTTGGTGAGAATAGAGGTTGTAATGTGTTTTTAGCAAGCACAGACAGGTCATTGCAACCATATATTAATATTACCGTATTTAACATGATCAAACTAATGTAATCTACAATCATTTGCAAAAATACAGTTTAACAGTACTATCAAGTACTGTATGCCCTGATATTTATATGCAATGGTTTCTTGTAGATGTTGCCTAGACCGCAACAGACTTCTGGGATCTAACCGTGATAAAGTAACCAGGACCTAACTGGAGCAAACTACCGGCGTGGGGTGGGGGTGGGGCGGGGTGAACGAAGCGAGCAGCGCCGCAGGCAAAAGCACCCACGGCGTAGCCGTGGCTGACGAAGCCAGTGCTTGTATAAAAAAAAATTATATAAAAAAAAAGTTATGAAAAATTTTTTATAAAAAAAAAAAATATATAAAAAAAAAATTTATGTAAAAAAAATTTATGTAAAAAAAATTTATATAATTTTTTTTTTTTTTTTTTTTTTTTTATAAAAAAAATTATATAAAAAAAAATTATATAAAAAAAATTATATAAAAAAAAATTATATAAAAAAAAAATATATAAAAAAATTTATATAAAAAAAAATTATATAAAAAAAAATTATATAAAAAAAAATTATATAAAAAAAAAATTATAAAAAAAAAAAAAAAAAAAATTATATATAAAAAAAAAATTATATAAAAAAAATATATATAAAAAAAATTACATAAAAAAAATATATATATAAAAAAAATTATATAAAAAAAAAATTATATATAAAAAAAAATTATATAAAACATTTTATATATAAAAAAAATTATACAAAAAAAAAATTATATAAAAAATTTTTATATAATTTTTTTTTATATAAATTTATAAAATTTATAAAATTTATATATTGGGGTGGGGGTGGTGGCGGGGGCGTGGGGTGGGGGCGTGGGCGTGGAGTGGGGTGAGCGAAGCGAGCAGCGCCGCAGGCAAAAGCACCCACGGCGTAGCCGTGGCTGACGAAGCCAGTGCTTGTATAAAAAAAAAATTATATAAAAAAAAAATTATATAAATTTTTTTTTATAAAAAAAAAAAATTATATAAACAAAATTTTATATAAAAAAAATGTATGTAAAAAAATTTTATGTAAAAAAATTTTATATAAAAAAATTTTATAATTTTTTTTATAAAAAAAAAATATATAAAAATTTTTTATATAAAAAAAAATTATAATGGGTTTAAGTACTTTTGATAATATACAGAATTGGATAATTTTATGTAGTTATCATATATGGAACAAATTCAAGTCTCTTTCTGGCTATGATTATAGGATATATGAGAAAATAAGACCATAATTATAATGGGAGTAAGGCGGGCGAGGCAATGTTTTGAGTCAATGGGGGGGGGGGGGGGGTGTACAGGACGAGCGGCTCACGCCGCCTCCTCCTAGATTATACCTCCATGCTACGTGGGAGGTGTTGTGTGAGGACACCAAATATTTAAAATCTGTGTGAATTTTAAGATAATGCTAAGAATATTATGAAAAATGAGTGTGTGTGTGTGTGTGTGTAAACACAAGTTAAATCAGGAACTAGCTTGTCCTCACAGACAGAGTGACAGAGGAGGGAGACTGAGGCCTCTACCGCTGTCGCAACTTTAGTCAGTTGGTATCCACACTTGAATTAGCATTGATATAATGAGTGCTGCAAAGAAAACTTACCATCAAACTCAGTTTGATGGTAAGAAATTTTGGGGCAAATATTCTTGCAAGCAATGAAGATGTGCCCGAGGAGGATGTATTGGTTGCATTAGAATTTTAAGTGATGCACCAAGTTTACTATAAAATACAAATGTAAATGATGGAATGAAATGTTCCAGCTGATATGAAAATGATTAACTGTTTATTTTGTAACTAATATCAGTGGTGACCTGTAGGCTAATTATTGTAATGAGCTCATTAGGCATTTGAAAGAAAACAATTCTCCTCCATACTATTTTCCCTAAAATCTAGGAAAGATTTTTTTTTTTTTTATTAATCTGTTATGTACAGACAAAAAGGGCAACACCTACTAGTTTATTACTTTTCTAACTTTTCACATGAAATAATTGTGAACAATTAAAAATTGTTTGAAGCATTTTTATGTTTAGCATACGATCACATAATAAACAGAAACTATCTACGTTTTTTTTATTTATAATAAATTTATTGCTTTGTGTGAATTTTGTGTGAAGAATCACAAAATCTGTGTGAATCTGTGTGAGAAATGAGGTAAAATCTGTGGGAATGTCTGTTTTCAAAAGTGGCAACACTGTCTCCACCCCTTCACACAAGACTGTCAACATCATCTACATTACAACTATTCACTTATTTTTTTCTTTGGCACTACATCTGTCATTCAACTTGGAAATACAAACCCCAGGAACTTTACTTGTCGAGGAACATTACTGAGGTATGTAGACGTCATGATGTTATTTAAATACACAAGGTAAACATAATATTAATAATGTTTACCTTTTTGTGACTGAACATGGCGACTTGTCAACAAAATTATTATTATCAAGATGTATTGAATGTTCATTAGTAAGTTGGGAAAATATGCATATAAGGTCCACGCGGCAAATATGTACTATTTATGTATATTTCAGTATCATTACCCACTATTTTGGATCATAATAAGACACTTTTCATCTATGGTGTTTCTCGGAATAATTTAGAAATTAGTCTGACCTTACCTCACCTAACCTAGACCACAGCAGACTACCGGTACCTAACCTGGGCAAATAACTGTGGTAAAGTAAGTTACATGAAATGACCGGGGCAAAATACTGGGACCTAACCTGATCTGGCAACGCTACTTCAAAATGGCAATTCTTTCAATAAATACTGTTGATTCTGCTGGTGATTATATGACACTACGGTATTTCTGCATAAAAGGTCCACGTGGCAAACCTTTACAATTTGTGCATATTTCACAAGGGGACAATGTAATATGTTCATGTGTAATGCATTTAAGAGGAGGTTGCACTTATTTTTGGTATAATAGCATATAGAAAATTTCAGCTGTCCAGAGCCTAAGTTCAGTGTTTTTCTGCCATTGTAAATATTGGACAGTCCTGGTAGTCTGCCTAGGTTAGGTCCTGGTAGTCTGCCTATGTTAGGTCCCGGTAGTCTGCCTATGTTAGGTCCCGGTAGTTTGCCCAGGTTGGGTCCCGGTAGTCTGCTCAGGTTAGGTTAGGTCCTGGTTAGGTTAGGTCAAGTAAGGGTAAAAAAAAGTCATCTTCTCTAAATATTATGAACAACAATCAATAGAACAAGTAAAGGTAAATTTTTACAAGTTGCCACAACAGGATTTTACTGGAAAAAAATATATTTCCTAGAAGGATTTAGTGTGACTACCGGGACCTAACCTGGGCAGACTACCGGGACCTAAGCAGGAAAAAATATACAGTAGAAATTAGTCGGACCTCACCTGACCTGACCTAATCTGGACTGGGACACACTACCGGGACCTAACCTAACCTAATCTGGACTGGGACACACTACCGGGACCTAACTATAAGAGGTAACTACTGTTATGCCGCATTTGCAGAAGAAAAGTTGTTTGTAATACTGAAATATAAACAAAGTAATAGTAAAATTTTCAAAATCTTGTTGTGGCAACTTGTAAAAATATTCCCAAGTAAAAATATGCATGAAAATGTATAAAATGTGGGAACAATCCAGGTGGAATTCTTATGTAGAATTACCGAAACTATTGAATAACTGTACTACTTAAAGATGATTAGGCTGTTTTTTTAGTTAGTTAATTAATTTAATTGGGGATGATATGAAACTATATTAATCATTACTTTCAGACGTTTTGGCGTTTTTCTTTTGTGAGTTAATTGGTGCATGTATTAGTCAAGCATTTGTCCATAATCACTCTCATTTATTTTTTTATGTCTAATATACTTCTAAATACATGTATACCTTATTGGGTAGCCTATTCCTGTCACAAATGCATTAATATGAACCGTCATTTCCAGTATAGTAATATAAATTCAAGATGGCCACCAAATGTTTACATCCAGGATTCGTATTTTGCTAAGTTAAGTCTCATAAGTTTGCCGCAGTTCTGATTAAGTTAGGTTAAGTCAGGTGAGGTCAAACTAATTCTATATATTGCATTATAGTGTTTTTCAGACGAATCTGGTTCAAATATGGCGAAAATTAGGTGTTTATGGAGATTGAGTTGGGGCAGGGGGGGGGGGTGATATCTCCCAAAATATTAATATGCGACGGTTGTGAACAATATAATTCGTTCAAAATAAACTATAAATCATTGCATTCTGAAAACCTTGAGTCGAAAGTAGATTATGGACAAATGCTTGACTGTTACCAGTTAATTCTGGATATTATTCATTATTAAACTGCATGTTACCCATTATTACTTGTCACAACTTAGTTAGAGACAAGTTAGGTGTGCATTGTGTCAGTAGTAGTTAAGGGTGCATTACTCTTTTAGTACAGTGGAATGCCTTGATTCCTCCACAGTACGCCAGGAAACAGCATCAGTGAATCAAAATAATGGTATTCTGTTGCATGGAATAGTTTGGAGAAATCAGTTGCTCCAGATTTACCACCACCAACACTATACCCCCTTAATTAAGTTTATCAAGAGAGAGTACTGTACTACATTAGTGTAACCTTTGATAGCCAGGAACCCATAGAAGTCCAATGTTTACATTTACAGTAATAGTAACCAAATCTTCCCTTAACCAGTTAGTATTTGTACTGTTAAACAAATTTTGAGGTTATATGTGAAGAAGAATGCTATCTACTTTTTATATAACATTGCATCATCAGAAAGAATTTCACATATATTTATACTTATATATTTAATGCTATTTAATCATGTGGAAAAGCATAGTTTCCTCATTACTGTATTTCCTTGAATAGTTATAAGGCAGTTCTGTATGTAGATATGGTCCTGGGTTAGGTTAGGTTGGTTGGTGGGTATTTTTATGGGTTGGGGAGTGCCAAACTCAAAAAAGAAAATAATTTCAATGCGGTAATGCAGAAACTTGTTCCAAACTACCAGGCTAGAAAGAAAGATGAAATAGTCCAGTGGAATTGGCAACATTCATTCACACCCCTTTCCAAGCTCAGTTCCCCTTCACCCAATAAAAGTATTTACTGTACCGGTATGGTATATTCACCAAAGTTATATAATATTGTTGTTGATACATCAGTACCTCAGGAAAATAAGGCTATTGTATGTCCCTTTATTATTATGCTTTATTGTACCATATACAGTGAAAGCTCCTTTATCCGGCATTCTGGTAACCGGCAACTTCCCGTATCCGGCATTTTTTTTCATAAAAATATAAATCTAGCCAAAAAGAGCTGCCACGTTCACCCACTCAGAGCGCAGAGTGAAGAGGGAGTGACGAGTGTTAAAAGTGAAGAGAAATGTTCAGTACTGTTACTTTACACATGTAAATACAGTATTACAATTCGTATTAAGCATATTAAATGCATATAACAATTTGTATCAAGGTTTTCGCAGACGAGTCATGAATGAAATGAGTCGTAAGCATGTGTGGTGGTGGTGGTGGAGGTGGTAGGGGGGAGAGTAAGGGGAAGGGGGGAGGTAGTGTGATATCGTTTGTTTACATTTTATTGAGCCTATTCTGGTATTTCCTTCATTCTCTGTTCGAGAAAAACCTTCCTTCTTGATATGGAAGGATATGACCTTCTGTTTTGTATATGCACCACCTGACATGACTGAGTGTTGAAGCTGGTGGTTAATAACTCGTAATTACTAAAATCGAGCGAGTGACAAGGCAGGCTAGGCCTATATTCCTTTGACCTTGAGCTAGGGTGAATGGAGACTGAGGGTAGGGGGGGAAGGAGCACGGGAGAAGTGGTGGCAACACACACACACACTTCACAGACGAGTGATATCATTTCGTGACATGTTTATTATAATTTCGCTCGTTATGTATAAGAACTCCTCGGATTTATTTGAGAGTCAACTGTATATATACATAAATAGGTATGTAATGATGTATAAATAATGTAACTACCAAAATACATTGCATCGGGGCCCGTTAAATCGATATTTAACTGTACTTTAACTCAGGGTTCATATACCCTGCTTTAACTTAACTTGTGAATGAATATAGAGTAACGTAATTTTAAAGTACACTTTCTTGTATCCGGAAATTTCTCGTATCCGGAACGTTCTCGGTCCCAATGGTGTCGGATAAAAGAGCTTTCACTGTACAAGGCTTTAGAATACATTTTTACATTTCATTGATATTTAACACCTGCTGGCTATAAAACACTGTTGCTTATACAATACAATGTATTGTTAGTTGGAAGAATACAGTTTTTTGTAATATCTGATTGTGAATACCGTACCTGTACGAGCTTTATAGTACATAAGAGTTTGACATTACTTGGTGACAGAATATCCAGTTAGTTTATGGTCTTTTATGACTAACATAGGCAAGTCATGAAAACACTATCACACTGATAAATTCAGTAAAACATTTTGTAGGTCCAGCCAAAAAAAAATTTGGAAAAATATTATTCATAGGCTATACAAGTACTTTATGGGAGGACATGAAGGACAGTAAACATTAAAGGCCTTCAGGAACAAGGTTTTATTTATTATTGAGGGGGATTGCTGAATACATGAATGTTATTGACTTGAAACTGAAGGGGCATCAAAATCCTATAGGTATAGCCTACATATCTGAAGGGAATACAGTAACGGATGTAATTTTTATAGTGAATCTGAGTGTTCCCTCAAAATTTATGTAGAAGCACTTGTAAGCATGAAAAGCCATGAAATGTCCAAACAAGGTGGATTTGACAACTGGAAAGTGCAAAATCTTGAAGCTTTGAGGGCCAGTTTGCCACCCCTTAATTTGTACTTAGTAAGCTGCAAAGTTTTGGTTAAATGGCCCAATGGAAATATACAATCTGAGAACAGCATAGGTACCTCAACAATTATCAGCAAATAATGGCAGAGACAAACTACAAAACTATAAATGTAATATATTTATATACAGGTATTAAACTGTTGTACAGTCGGTGGCAAAAGTCCTGTCGCCTCACTTGCTTCACCGAGGCACGCGATGCTCATAGACTCGAGATTATTAGGTGTATAAAACATACGTACTTCTCGAGTCCATGAACACTGTGTGTCTCGGTGAAGCAGGTGAGGCGACAGGACTTCTGCGGCTGACTGTACTTAATAACAAATATTGATTATTAAAAAAACAACTTACACTTATAATAAAATTTCACAGCACAGTATTACATTTCCATATATAATGAATAACATTAGTGGAATGTAGGTTAAGTGTAATAGTACAAAAGTATTATTCAATTAAACCAATACATAGAAATGCAGTTGAAATTACATACATTACTCAATATATATATATATCGTTTCAAACAGTAGGATTGTGGTGAGAAATATTTATATATATGAAATGTATTAAGTCTTCACATTGTCATGGTGGATACACAAACTTAATTGGGACAAGACTGATATTGCTTTAGACTTAAATTTTATGGACATATTAAAACAGTGATAATTCTTTTATCTTTTTGACTGCTTGCAATGTAGCTTTAGTTTCCAAGTTAACTGAGTTAGTCGATAGTTTTTTTTAGGCCCCCTTCACATGATGCGACCAGGTTGGCAGCGCACAAAATTGCATTTACTAGCGACCAGAAACATTGGACAATAAATTCAAATACTATACATTGCATAACATAACAGCATACATAATACTATACACTTTATACAATTGTGGTCATGATTAGCCTAATCCCTTAACATCATAAAGCCCAGATAGTCTACTGTCCAACAAGAAGCATACATTTATGCTATTTCATTACTGATATAACATGTATGTTTAGCCCAAATAAGCAAAGATTGAAGGTTCAGAAGGGGAATGTCAGGTGGGGGGAGTGAGTAGGCTTGGGTATAGTACAGATGTTATACCGTATCACTTTCTAATGGCTTCTATCATCCCAACAGTGTATTCTTGGAAGTGAGAAAACATGAAAGAAGATATGGTACTGGCAAAGGAAGGAAACGTACATCTGCAACACATCTTTACTTGGATGAGGACTATCCTAAAGGTACAGTACATAAAGGTGTGGTCTCATCAGTCTTCATATTGGATAACTTTTTCCATTAAACTTATGCTGGGTGTTTTATATTGAGTGAAGCACAGGAATAAGTCAAACTGATTGGATTCCATTCTTGTCCATTGTCCATATCACAGTCATTCAAAGAGAATTAACAGACATTTCAGGACCCAATCTCTTTAAGAGGGAAACTATTTGAATTATCCTCTCCATGCAGTTTTGGGTTATATTTGAGTACTGCTGAACTGTTTTATCTCATGGGTGTTATATGATAGGAACTGCAACAATTTAGAAGCATGATCCTTATTGTTTAATATAATTAATTTTTTGTACAACTTTAAAACCCAAAAATTGTAATATGTAGTGAAAGGTATCTCCCTGTCAATAAGTCACTGCTAAGTACATTCATTTTCTGTGCTGGAATTTCAGTCATGGGTTGCAGCTAAATATAGAAACTATTATATATATATAAAAGAATAACATTATGCATCCTGCTAAAAGTGATACCCAGTAGTATATAAAAATAGGCTTTGCTGTAAATTAATTGACTTAGTTTATCCCTCAGTTTCCATCATATGATGTACCTTTACACATGTATTTGAAACTTTGCATATAAAGTGGGTGTATGTCCCCCCACAACTGTCACTTCTACTGAAATTATATTAGGGAGTTGATAGATTTAGCTCGGTATTAAATATTTGCCAGTAACACACTCCATAATCAAGGTTGTTGTACAGTACCACACTTAAATTTTTACACTTTATGATTCTCTGCAGCAATTATATGGACATTCAACATGTATACCCCTCACCATTCACCTCATACTGTATGTGAAAATTGGCATCCACCCATTGTTACCAACATTTAATGAAAGTTCCAGTCTCCCAGCTCTGTTTCACCAAAGGCATTCAGCCAAACATGAAAAGTGTAGATATCCTATAATGTATGCCCAGGAATGTCGTGTCTATTAAATGTCTAGATATCTGTACTTAATTAACTAGTTATTCAGAGTCACTCAAAACTTTTCCATTCATAGTTGGAGTTAATCAGCCATAGCCATGGTGCTAGCGGTAGATGAAGCCTGGATTCGTCTCTTTCCTCAGCCTTAGTGGCAGAAGTTTCTCAAGATGTCAAGATTATGCTTTAACCCAGAACTCTCCAGCAAGATTAGGTAAAGTATTATTTTATTTATTTTTTTATTTTTTTTCATTTAAAGAGGAGTAAGTCCTGTTTCACAAGTTCTAGATTAATAAATGGTCACAAAACTACTTATTGTACTATTGTGGACAATAATATCGCACCCCTCTTCTGACTGAGTCACAGTCAGGAGGGGCACGATATTATTGTCCACGACTGTACATAATTGGGATTTTCAACCAGATAAATCCAATTATACATTTACTCTAAAATGTTATACTGTCAAATAGTACTGGGCATTAAGCATATGCCATAACAAGGTCCTGTGGTAGCCTATTATTCAGTTATACATAGAAAGGCTAATATATGCTCATTATGAAAAGCATGAATACATTTTGTGGTTGAATGTAAACCTTTTCAAGTAGAACATGGCTAAATTGTTTACACTTTTCAATTGTTGTAATTGCTTGCAGTGCTCCAAAATAACATGGTTGGTGATATAGATATACTGTACTTGTATACAGTATACTAGGTACACTCACGTGATTACACAATTCAGAACTTCATTAATAAATTTGCTCACAAAGCAAAATCAACATTTAGAAAGAATTAACTTTACTATACTACTCTATTTTATATTTTTTTGCAAATACTGTAAATCTAAATTATTTAACCTCTTAAATTGTGGGCATTACAAAGTACAGTGGTTACAAGAGGATTGCACGAAGGCATGTTAATAATACCCACAGTATCATGTGGTTTTAAAACTTAAGTGTAACATGAATGAAAAATTGACACTAAGAGCAGTAGAGATGGTTGTGTGTATAGGATGAAGTGACAAGATGAGAAATATTAAATAGTAAAGTACTTAATTAAAGAGTAGAGGAAAAAGGTGTGAGATGGTATAGGCATAAGAGTTGAGGATATAAGACTGGTGGAAATGGTTTACTTTGAGGTGCAACAAGAATGGGAAGACCTAGGTAAGAGTAGAAGAGATTTACTAGAAATGTAAGTTATGACTGGCCAACATTGTTTTAACTTGAGTGCATGGAATAATATTTTGCATCAAGGTTACTTGAAGTGACTTTAGTGAGGGGGGGTTGAAAGGAGTGTATGCAAGAGTCCCATTTACTATATTTATTTTTCCATCCCTGGCTCTAGTGGCCCTTACCCCTATTGAGAAAAGAAATTAAGATATTGTTGAATGCATGGTGCAGAGAGTAAGATAGGTCATATTGTTATGTGTCTGAAGATTTGTCACAAGTAATGGATCTGTGAAACTCGTTAAGTCATGCCTACTTGTTATCTGGATCATACTATGGGTGGGAGTATTAAACTTCAACAAAGGGTTATTTCAAAGATAAAGTTTAATAATGTCTACAAGTGGAAGATTCTATTTTCTTTCTACAATTGTATAATGTCACTTGGGGGTTTCGTATAAGAAAATTTCTCTAAACTGATGTGTAATTGTAGCTTGTAAAACAACTGTTATGAAGTGACATTGGGGCATAAAGAAACACTTTGAAAAATATATATAAACTTTATTTGCTCCCAATTGGTGAGATACTGTAGTCCCACAATTTAAGGGTTAATTTAATATACTCTTTTGTCTTACTAAATCAGTCATAAAATTATTTAATGTTAATCTATCTTCGGGCTTTCATAAACTCTTGCTAACAAAGCTCGTGATATGTTTCCAGGTAACCTTTGGTGTCGTTGGATGAGGTCGCCGACGCCTTTGTGTACCCTCGCAGCCAAATCCTCAGGACTTTCATTGGGTTGAGGATGAATTGGCTTCCCAAGATGTGTACGAAGCTGGGGAGAAGAGCATTATTTGAGTGGTATGAAGATTGGGTGTACAGTATTTGAGTTGGGTCATTATAGAACTTTAATTGTGTTAAGAGGTGCATCAGTATTGGTTTAAGAATTACTTTGAAGCTGTCAAAATTGAGTGATCTTGGTAGAATGAAATAGCTTGAATGATGTTGAGTACAGAGAGGTTTATAAGAGGAGGGTGGGTGAGGTGCTGGAGGATGCAAGGCTGAGTATGGGGGAGGAGTGGGAATGAATGATGTGTATGAGATGTTTAAGAATATAGTGATGAAGACAGCAGCAGGGGTTGTGGGTTATAAGACACAGAAGAGGGGCAAGAAAGGGAGTGCATGGTGGTCGGAAGAAGTGAAAGATGCTGTAGATGAGAAAAGGAAGGCGTATAGGAGAACATTGCAGAGGAATGTGTCTGAAGAAGTGAGATTATAATGTATGTAAGAGACAAGTGAAGAGGATGGTGAGTGAGAGTAAAAGGAGAGTGGATGAGGAATTTGGTAGGAAACTGAGTGAAAAGTTTAAAGAGAACAAGAAATTATTCTGGAAGGAGGTAAAAAAAGAGAGAGGAGAAGGAAAGTCTGGTACGGTAGCGTGAGAATGAAGAGAGAGGATGGAGTTACTGTGAGTAGAAGTGTGGATGGAAGAGACATTTTGATGGTCTGACGAATGGGGGGGCGGGAGGGGAGGCGGTGGTGACATGCATGGGGATGGAGGCAGGTGGTAGACGACAGGATATACAGGGAGAACTAGGAAGGAAAGAAGTTAGGAAAGTAATAGGAAAGTTGAAGATGGGAAAGGCACCGGGGGTAGATGGGATAACTGCTGAAATGTTAAAGTATGGGGGGGAGGTAGTGGTGGAGTGGATGTTGTATATATGCACATTGGCTTGGAGGCAAGGAGAGGTGCCAGAGGATTGGAGGAGGGCTATAATTGTACCGTTGTATAAGGGGAAGGGGAGTAAGGAGGAGTGTATGGGAAGGTTCTAACTGAGAGACTGATGGAAGTAACGGAGAGTAAAGTTAGTGAGGTAGGGCTGAAACAGGGATGTGTTATGTCACCATGGCTGTTCAATATATATATGGATGGTTGTATGAGAGAGATGGAAGCTAAAGTGAATGGTATAGGGGTGAAATTGAGGCTGAATGAAGAAAATTGGTCCTTGGTGGCAAGTCTGTTTGCGGATGACACTGTGTTGATGGCCGAGAGTGAAAGGGAGTTACAGAGAGTGGTAGATGAATTTCAGTATGTGTGTAAATGAAGGAAACTGAAGGTGAATGTTGGAAAAAGTAAAGTGATGGTGTTTGAGAGAGCAGGAACTGAAGTGATTGACTTTGCTACACCTTACAGAGTGGAAGTACCAACTGGGACTAAGTGTGAGATAACTCTGAGGGGTACAGTTATGTGTAAACATGGAAGGAGAAATTAGGGAGAGAGCAGTGAAGGGTAGACAGGTCATGGGATCATTGGGAAGGATTATGAAGGGTAGAAGTGTGAGTATGGAGGTGAAGAGGGGACTGAGGAACAGTATAATCCTGCCAACACTGACATATGCATCAGAGACATGGACGTGGAGTAAGGCTCATCAGTCTCGGATAGGTGCTGTGGAAATTAGCTACTTGAGAGGAGCATGTGGGGTGTCTAGGTGGGATGGAGAAAGTAATGAGAGTGTGTACGAGAGATGTGGTATGAGTGAGAAGGCATTTGGTATTGAGTGTGGAGTGGTTGAGAGAGTGAAGCGTAATACATTAAGATGGTTTGGACATGTAGAGAGAATGCAAGGTGAAGAGTTTGTAAAGGAGGTGTATGGAAGTGAAGAGTTTGTAAAGAAGGTGTATGGAAGTGAAGTTGTGGGTGTGGGGTGAGAGGCAGACCACCAGTTAGATGGCAGAATAGAGTGGAAGAGTATGTAAAGGAGAGAAACGTAAGGGTCAGAGGAGGGTTTGAACAAGTAAGGAGGGAGTGTTGGAACAGGGAAAACTGGAGACACTTCTGCCGTGGCCACCCCCTTGGAGGGAGTTCCCGGAAGGAACGAGGCGTCAGAGCTATAGATAGATAGAAATAGCTACAGTGATTTAGTGTTCTGTATAAAGTAAAGCACACAATTGCGTGGAAATGTCAGACTTGGGAACGAACCAGGATTCTCACAATGTGAGACCCAGGTGCTAGCCACTGTGCCAACATCACCACTAAACATAAAGTAGAGAGAACCTCACTATCAACTGATGGCATGAAGGTAGCCTTGGGATCACCACTGCTTCCACAGGTAAGGGTAGAATTAAATGTTAGCCATCGAATAAATCCACCCACCAAGGAGGGTAAGAGATAAAAATTCCTGCTGTGGGAGCAGTGGTGATCCCAGGACTACCTTCTTGCCATCAGTTGATAGTGAGGTTCTCACAACCTTCTTTATTCACTGCGAGAATCCTAGTTTGATCTCCAGTGTGAACATTCATGCAAACTAAGTGTTCTGATAAAGCCTCAATGATTAGTATCAGAAGTGGGCAATATTATTAAAACTTTCATCCACTTATGATAATGTACCAGTGATTTAATGTTAATTTAATTTTCATCCACTTCAGATACAGCCTCAAATATTTATATTTCACCCTCTTGATAAAATTTCAATTTCACCCAATTATTACAGACATATCTTAAGTTAATCACTGAAGTTTGTCAAAAGTGGGAGAAGCTGAAATTTAATTGAGGCTTCATCAGAAGGAGGTGAACTGTAAATTTTATCAATTGGGCTTAATTAGAAGTGGGTGAAAGTGAACACCAATCACTGGATATTTTTTTTAGTACAACACTGAAGGCTGAAATTGTAAAAATTCAAAAGCTGTAAGAATTACTGGAGTTGCTCAGGAAATACTACTTTAAAACTCAAGTTTGACAGTTACTGTATAGAATTTGGTCTTTTCAGTAACTGCAAATTAGTGGACAGGATGTCATAACTGCTTAAATATATAATTAACTTTAGATATATTGAGGTAAAGCTGCATCATCACTAAATAAAATAATTACTTATATGATGCATAATTATACAGTATTGAAATTTGTAAAACGGCTCACTGAATAAAAATATTTTAAATTATAAAAATGTCTTTACATTGCAACTTTTAGTACAGTCATGGCCAAATTCTTTCCTCCACTCGAATGTTGATTTGGATGAAAAACTCAAGTGTATCAAGATTATATGTATTATAATTAGTTACATTATTTATGACCATGACTGTACCATTATTCCTATCATTTTTCTCTGCACTGCTTCTCCCACCTCATCTTGCATGCATGAAAATGTGAGGTACAGTTTGCAGCATAAGTTCACTGTATTCCACCTGCAAAAGTATATATTAGCATTATATAGTACATGGGATGAATGCGAATTTATGCTGCCGACTGTACCAATCGTGTGGTGATCACTAAATTTGAAAATTCTCTGATAATTTTTTGTATTGGAATCACTGATAGTGTACCTTAAACTGAGGAAATTGTATCCGTCTTAGCTAGGCAATAGATTCTTGATTAATTCCAAAGTTCACAAAGGAATCTGCATTTAAGTTTCCCTATTTTCTACTGTGACCCACATATTTATTGGCAAAATTGTAGCAATGTTCACCTACAAAATTGCATGGATTTTCACTACTGTTATCATGGCACTTGTCAAAAAGGTTGAATATTCAGGTATGATTAGCCAGAAGAATTTTCCATTCAAGGATCTGCATAAATTTGTAGGAAACCTCACTGAGTGAAAAGTAACCAAAATTATGTAGCATTTACCTTAACAGGAAATCCGCCATAGATGGGAGCACAAGGGAATCTAAACTTCTCATACATGGCAATCCAGAGCCATTGTGGCCATGACATGGTTCGAAATGCTTCACGAAGGTTTTCAGTAAACATGGGCACAATTGGCTGTGGAAGAACAAACAACATAAATATATAAATTTACCACAGGTATATTATTCAATAATATAAAATTACACATCAAGATAGTGTACTGTTTGGCTGCAACTATTCACTACAACCCCCAATAATTGGTAAAAATATATATACAGGGTGTTACAGCATTGCATGTATTAACTTGGAGGACCACCTCCTTGGTTATTCTACTAAACAATGTCATTGTGTACATTCTTTGGCTGTTCCAGTACGGAATATTTAATATCATATAATGTGTTGAGAGGTGCACACCAAACAGTTCACATCACCTCCCCTTTACCACCCAATCCTCATACTACTCTTCTCATCCCCATTCTGTTCATTGTTGTTGAAGTTCCTCAAGCTGTCTGGCCGATCAGCTCCTGAGGAAGGCCATGGCCTGAACCACACTTTCTCATAGTGCCCTCAGAGAGTGTGTATGTTGTGTTGTTGGTGAGTGTAGTTGTGTGCATTGCTGTCTTCCATAATATGTTTAATAAAATGGGGTGCTGTGTTGCATCACAGATATCTACAATGGCTCCATCCAGCTGCTTCTGATATGTCAGAAGGGCTGGGTTGTAGGAACCCCTACTCTAGGTCTGTGATAAAAAAAAAATTAATCTAAGAAAACTGTTTGAAGTTCCTGGAACCATGGCAGTAGTACCGTACTTCTGTATTTCCCTGAGCAAGGATGTCTAACCCTACTAACTAAAGGAATATATATATATATATATATATATATATATATATATATATATATATATATATATATATATATATATATATATATATATTAATATTACAATTATAGGTACTCTACACCTTGCATTTCTAATACAGATAGAACTGAGGATTTATGCACCTGTAAGCTGATGAACTACAGTATTCATTTTACGAAATATAAAACTCCAGAAGCAAATTTGCATTTAAGCAAAGCAAGCAGAATGGCTTACCGAATTAGCGCCCAGTGCAACTTTTGCATATCCAGTTCTGCCACCCCATGTGAGCTGGTAATTGTGGTCTGAGAACTGAGCCTCACGCACACCGCCAGGGGAGATGGCAAGGATGTGGTCTTCTGACAGTGTTTGAATACATGAGCTTACACTTCCAGCAGTGATGTCAAATGCTTCCAGTATTACTTGCCAGCCTGTGGAAAGATATTTACTATTAACAACCAAATATTCTACAAAACATGTAAAACAGAGGATGAAAATAATTGACATTCATTATAACAAGGTTGACCATATATACTATAGACAGTACTGTATAATACAGATGTGTTGTTGGCCTGACTCACATACCCATTTGCAGAATATTATAGAAACTGTAATAGGAGGAGGTCAGAAAATGATAGAATGAAACAGAGGAAAGCAGTAAATA
The DNA here is from genome assembly GCA_034508575.1 of Petrolisthes manimaculis. Classification (NCBI taxonomy): domain Eukaryota; kingdom Metazoa; phylum Arthropoda; class Malacostraca; order Decapoda; family Porcellanidae; genus Petrolisthes; species Petrolisthes manimaculis. Next base: position 35,951 of record JAWZYT010001406.1, on the reverse strand, counting down.
AAGGATGGACTAACATTAAAGTTCAAATATCTCAAAAGTCACTTTCAGTTATGCTACCCTTTTGCTGTTGGATCCTTCATATTAGAATTTGCAAGACATAAAATCAATGTTTTGATATACATTCTCTAACTCCTCTCCTGTTATCCTTCAATATAAATCAAGGACTGGAACATTTATGATAACTATGGCACTCATCCATCCATAATTATTTTCCAAGACATATGCTGTTGTTTATAGATTAATTATTTTTTTTTATAACCTTTAGATGTAGACAATGTTTCCCTAAAAATGTGTTACCGGTAAGTGATAGTAATTCAGTCAAATGTTGTTTACGTGTTAAACTTACCAGGTACTCTCTCAAGGAATCGGTCGCCCACACAGTGAACAAGGCGGCCCTTGACCAGAGTTGTCCGGGCCACAAGGTAGTAAGCATCTAAAGGAATAGCACCATGGTAGTATATAATGAGGCAGCGGCCACTGGAAGGTAAATTCTCCATCCCACAGACCTCGTACCCTGGAAGGAAGAAAGGAAAAAGCATCACCAAAAATACCAGTACTCTTAAAAAAATGTGAACAAATCTTCATGCTGCCTAAAAATACAGAATAAGAAGGGGATATTACAGGTCAGGATCACACAAACAGGGATGGATAGCTCAACAACTGGCCAATGAGTAACATGGGGAAATTTCTCCTGATCATAAATTTCCTCTTCTGCTTCATGATAGCACTTTTGTCAGTATGCAGCACACTGAATTTTAGAGTTAACAAGATGGAAAAAAAAAATTACTGTGACTGCATGGTACATATTATTATTATATAGTATTTTGTCACTAGTTCCCTTTTATGCATACTGGAAACCAAAAATCTTTGATATAACCTGTCAGAATTTGAATCTTCTATTAATTTTGTTTCATTTAATAAAGCAGCTTGATTTATGGCATGTTTTGGATGTCTTTGTAGCCCTCTAATTGGCACAGAACTAGTTTACCCTTTTACCTAAGTAAACAAAATGACAGTACATGTACTACAATTATTTCCAGTATGTATGACGTATACCCACCATGCCAGATATAGCCGTGTGCATCCCAGAGCAGGCAAATTAAATAACGTCCACCAACCCAGGGATCCCTATGTTCAATAGACTCATGAAGTCGCTCGTACACATGCTTTCTGGAGAGTACAGGCATTTTTGTTGTTACTGTATTATCATTCTACCTTATGTCACATTAATCAAACTTTTTGCTTTTACTTTTGAAATAGGCCAAATCCAAAGAAGAGGTAGACTTGGTACTACAGTACTTTACAGTACAGTATATCAAATAATTTGACTATGTGCAAGAAATATCAACCCTAATTTAAAACACATAAAGAACAAGGAAAAAATATACACTATTGCAAGAACAAAAATTCAGCACTCATGTTAACAGTGCAGGACTGCACAGTCCAGGAAAATAATATAAAGCAGAGGTAAAGTATGTTTTGACACAACCAACCATTCCAGTATTTACAATTTAAAAGTAATAAGCCCCTTTACTGGTGCTGAATAAAGGGCCTTCTGGACTTGGCCATCCCCTCACCTTCTTTGGTAGATGTAGAGAAGGAAGGCTGAGAAGTAGAGGAGGAGGAGGATCATGGAGGGGAGAATGAAGACGACCAGAATCGCTGGGTAGACAAGTGACCACACCCAAGTCAGGTACAACAGGTCCATCTGGCTGCCTAGGATTTAGACCATGTTAGGTTAAAGTTAAATATAAGAAGGGGGTCGATTCAGTACCATATTGATTTTGAAGGTCCTTCATGCATATCATACCAACTACCATCTTCTTGTTTATCCTGTGTGTGTGTGTAGGCCTATGTAAAAGTACATAATGGGTGACAAATTTTACAAAATATATGTACTATTTTTGTAATATGACTACCAACAGTACATTTTTACAGTTGGAGGAGAGCCCAAAGGTTACACATTAATTATACCATAATTACTAATCATATGTCAGGAAAGATAAATTACTTTGACTAACACCAGATAATTCAATGAAAAGAAAAAAATAATTTCTCAATTGTCATGCATTTGAATTCATAATGCAGCCAAAGAGGAAGATGCTAAACTCTTTTCAAGTCCCAACACCTAGGCACCCAGAAGGAGTAAGCAGGAATAACTTGTGGCAAAAATCATTAGTGAAGTAAATACAGAATTGGAAAGCAAGTGTCCAATGAGTGTTGAACAAAGCAGTGGACGGAAATACAAGTTCATTCTATATCCAAGAATCTACTATACAGTATTCCTCTACATAAATAATCTGATTATAGCATCATGATTATCACAAACACAAATTTATCAACATGTTACACTGGGACTCTCATCAAAAAAATAAAAACTAAGAGGTACTATAATGTGCATAACTCACCAATGAAGGCTGTGGTGGCAGCAGTAATATTTTTGATGAATGTACAAAAGCTGGTTGCCTCATCACAGTTCATTGTGTCTTCTGGCCGTAGTTTATTTCTGAAATATTATTGCTCTGTATGAATATCATATATTACAACCATTAATGTCTCTAAACAATGTCAAAACAGATTATGCATAAACAAACAAAATAAATATTACAGGTAAAGCTTGTAACGTTTGTTATGTTGTAGTGAAGATGTTATTCTTCACTTGGGGTTAATGACAAATAAGTTTTTGTTGGTCTAGTCTAGTCTGATATGTCTGTTTATTGCTTCAGGTTTTACATTTGTCGTATTTTTGTTGTCCAAGCGTCGGCTTGGGGTACCAAGCGGGCTTGGAGCAAGCCTTATCTGACAACAAAAACAGACCAGATTACATGGACTCGAACAATTGGCTTGCAGAAGGTAAAATACTGCAAGTTTGATTACATAAATAATTATATAAATAATAAATAATCTTTTTTTTGTCTTACCTGTAATATATAACTATCCAAAGGAGCCTATAACTCGTTAAATAATACTACATCTTATTACATAATTATTTTGGTTTATCTAGCACTAATTACAAGTTACATGCAATAATCATTTAATAAATTAATAATTTATTATTATTATTAGCAAATTTCAATTACCTGTCGGCCATATTGTTGTTGTTGTGTGACCAAAAGCGAGGCAAGCGGGACCAAGATTGCTCCCGAGCAAGGTTGAAAAAATGTCGAAGACGGCTTGCTTCCGCTTGGCACCGCTTGGTATCAAGCGTCCAACAAAAACAGTACAGAGCAAGCTCGCTTGATGAAAAGCAATCGAGCTTCGTGTCGCTTGGACAACAAAAATACGACAATTGTATAGAAAGTTTTAAAGTTAATGTGGAAGCTAACGTGGATCATGTTTTATAGTCAACCTGGAATATGCTCAATGGTATAGTAACCATATAGCAGTACTGTACAGTATTACCATATATATCACGGCTTTAATGATAAAAGTATAATAATATAAATAAAAATTGACATCTAACATTAACTTACCATCATACATAGTAATAATTTCATAATATACTTTAAAATTTCACATCAAATAAATAAATAAAGGTATTTATTGAAAGAATTACCATGTTGTAGCAGTGTTGCCAAATCAGGCTAGGTCCCAGTATTTAGCCCCAGTCATTTCCTGTACCATACTTTACCATGATTATTTCCTGGTACAGTAGTTTGCCCAGGTTAGGTCCCGGTAGTCTACTGTGGTCTAGGTTAGGTCAGGGTTCATATATCTATATGAACCCTGGGTTAGGTCAGGTCAGATCAGGTCAGGTCAGGTCAGACTAGTTTCCAAATTATGTTTGTAAACGGGACATATCTCGAAAACGAGGCATTTCCAAGAGAAACACCATAGATGAAAAGTGTTTTAGAATGGTCCAAAATAGTAGTTATTGATACTAATATATACAATATAGTGAACCCAGGTTTTCTGTAAATTTACCTATAATATATATATAATTAATATACATATATTTATATTATGATTAAAATACATATGGGTTATTTATACTTACACTTGCCTTGTTGTCAATATCTGTCACACACACACAAACATACACAGATGCACTATATTAAAACTCACACAGACCAATTCATGTGTGTGTGAGTATGTGTGTGTATCAGTCTGTCAGTATTATGTGTATGTATCATCATGTATGTATGTGTGTATGAATGACAGTCGTGGAAGTAAAATGTAAAAAAAAAAAAGGTCGTACGTATGTCGTATGAAGTTGTGTTGCTTGCAGTCTGCGTTCGTGAGTCATAATTAATTTCTTATGTCATTTTCGATTACTTACTTTTTTATAATCTATCTTTTTATATATATTAATTACTAATTTTCTTTCATCTAACGAAATACTGATATACATTGAATTCTAAGTTGTTTTTATTCTCGTGTCGAGTTTCAATTTTACTTCGGTCACTTTCCAACAAGACATTTATAAATAATTACTTGTTGCTACGTAATCTGTCCTTGTTACTTGTCCTTTTATCTATTAGGTATATATATATATATATTTATATATGTATAGAATTATATCTTACTATAAAATACAGTAATTATTCTATATTATTTTACTTTTAATTACTTGTTGCTACATACATAATAATCTGTCTTTTTTGTTTCGTTGTCCTTCGTCTATTAGGTATATATATATATATATAATTAAATCTTACTATAAAATACAGTAATTATTCTATATTATTTTACTTTATCTTAAGGTTAAAAATGTACAATCCGCCATAAATCCGATATCGTTCGTGGAAGCCCAAACAAACCACACAGAAATCATCATCAACTTCATCATATTATTATCAATAGTTAATTCTGGCCATTTTATTTTAGTTGGTTGTGAGGTGTAGTAGCTGTAGTAAGCCTTTCTTTACTTGATATTGATAAAAGAAGGCAAATTTTATCCATTTTATCATTTTATATCAAACACTACATTTTTTAATATTGTGCTCACGTATAAAGAAGAGTTAAGGTGGGCATATTAATTAAGTTAGGACATTTTACGAGTACTGTAGTCAAAATGTTTCTTGTGGGTTTAACTGGAGGTATTGCTACAGGCAAGAGTACAGTTAGTAATATGATTCAGTCTTTAGGTGTTCCTGTGGTTGATGCTGATCTTATTGCCAGACAAAGTTAGTATAATATTGAACTGTAATTATGTATTGTATGGATTTATTATTTTTTTTACTGGTACCATACTTATACTGGAGGATCTGATGGATGCCTCATGATATTGTTATTCTTTTACTGATGTCAATACAATAGCATGGTATATTTTTTGTAACATAGCCAAACTAAAGACATCATTACAATATACTGCCCATATTTCCTGGCTATATGCTGTGCCATCATCATAAACTTATTATAATAAGGCACATAATCTCTAAATCCAGCTTGATGAAATGAAATTCTACTAACTTAAGTTACAGTATTTCTCTTAATTACTATTTTTGTCAGTTGTGGAGCCTGGCAAAAAGGCTTGGAAGAAGATCCGTGAAGCATTTGGGGATGATGTATTTCTGGAGTCAGGTAATGTATATTCTTAACTTACATTAATGGTAGGTTTACCATTTTCAGTAAAATATAGTAATTTAACAAGTAATTGATTCATCCATGTAATAATTAACAGCATATTAAAAATTCATTTGACAATTACAGAACACCATGCCTCTTCAATATAATATTCATAATATTGCCTTTGAAAATAAAATCTATTATCTCCATTCCTGTAACTTTTTTCACAGTAACTTAACCATCTCTTTATACTATAGGTGAACTAGACCGAGAAAAACTTGGGAAGTTGATATTCTCAGATATGGAGAAGCGTCGAATGATTAACAAGATCACTCATCCAGAAATCTATAGGGAGATAAGATGGCAAGTCTTCCAGTATCTACTACAAGGTAGTTTTTCAAAATTGTATTTCCTTCTCCATTTAAGGCAAATGTTACTGCTGATATTGACTTTATTTATTCATGTGTGTGTATGCTGTATATAAATATAACTTTTATCTTATGTTTCTTATTACATTACAGGGGAACAGTTTGTAGTTCTAGACCTGCCACTCCTGTATGAAAGCAACAAAGTTACTTCATACTTGTACAAGACCATTGTTGTTTCTTGGTAAGCTTATAGGCTATAGACCCCATTACTGTACTGTACCAGCCAAAATTATATTTAAATGGCACAAGGTAGGATTATCCCTTGAGTGAGTTGAACGGTATCAGAATATGAAAACTACAAAGCAGAAATAGTACAGTACCTTGATTTTTACCATGAGGTAGTCATAGCAGCAGGGTCCTGTGTGTATCAACTGTTTGTCACTGTCCCTGTTTTCCCTCCCTATATATTCCTCCGACATCAAACCTGTGGAACATATAATGGAGAAAAAACAATAATCAATCCATCAGTATGTGCATAATAAATTACTGTGTTCAAATATATAAAATATGACCATATTGGCAAACTTTATTCTTTCTCTTTTTGCATTTCTCCACATACAATATGCCCCAACACTAGTTTCATCCTTGTTCTTCTCACACTCCCATTACATTATTATGTAATATTTTATTATATTGATGTTATATTTGTTCAAAGTTTTAACAATTTTTCTATTTCTTTAGTGAAGATGAGATCCAGCTTGACCGACTGCTGGCCAGAAATCAGTATTCAGAGAAAGAAGCCATTGCTCGCATTGAAGCCCAATTGCCGCTGGAGACAAAGTGTAAGAAGGCAGATATCATCATTGAAAATTCAGGAAGCATAGATAATACGAGGTCAGTTATATAGACATTATTCTATGAAAGTGATGCCATTATCTTTCCTTTTCCAGTTGTTTAAAACAGGTAACCCTCAATATATTTGGAATCTATATACAGTAGATTAATTCAGTTGTATATCGGCAGTTCATATATGTTCCTGTCATGTAATTCTTCAATATACTGTACTTAAATTTTATTTGATGCCACTGAAATGGGAGCCTTTTTAACTACCATATATTATATGGTGATTCAAAATGTTTTCTCCATGGTATATTTCAAGGCCAAATTCCCAGTCTACTGTACATTGAAAATTTACTGTATGAAGAATCTGCTTCCTTCATTGTCTCTCTCGAAATCTAATTGCGATATATATTTCTATAAATTTCAGAAACCAAGTCGAAGGAATCATCAAGCTTCTGAGGTCCTCTAAGCAGCACATTTACAACCGTGTAGTCTATGGTGGAGGTTTGATTGTTTTCATTGCACTCTTGTGCTGGATTGTGTATTATGTTGTATGAAGCACCATAGTTTACCAGTTGTTCACATTCATAAACATTGTAAATACCGGACCAAAGCCTTGCCTCCACTATATTGTAATACTGTATACAAATATTTAGATCCTTGTAAATGTCTTCAGATTTTTAAATCTTTTTGGAAATTTAATTTTTAGAATGTTTTAGTTAAAATGCAGTAGAGTACTTTATATACTTTCAATTGGCTAGGTGTGCAATTTTATTGACGGTTCACTACCACAGTAGCTCCTTTTTTATATTTTTATCTATCTGTATAATATACCGCATACTATTTTATTATGCACTGAAATATCCACATTTGGACATATAAATAAATATAATATTTTTGTTACTCGTTTTTCTTCGGCCACTATGATTTGTCCGAGGTTTTATTTTCATACAGTAATTATATTTATTTTTTTGAACAGTACTATTATATGCATTATGTAAAATACTAAAATAATCGTACATTATGACCTACAATAATTAGCATACTATGTACAGTATCTAACCTATACAAAATCCTTTCAGAAAAGTAAAATACATGCACAGTAGTTAGGAAAGAATCACATGTGCAAAAACTACCACAAAACTGCATTTTTCTGATTATTTACTTCCCTTTAATCTCCCCAATTATATGAAGCCATTTTTTCTTGACTTGCAGGAAATTATTATTTTCCCTCTAAAATAATGTTGCAGCAGTTAATACAATAGAAGAAATTGGGTGATACATACTAAAGATTCCTGTACTGTACCACAAGGCTCAAAAAGTGGACTTTGGGGCTGAGGTGCAGTACTGTACAGAGTATGGGTTTTCATGTCTCCTGTTCATAGCCTTTTTTTTTCTTTCAGTAAGAATACAGAAGCAAATTCATGCAAAGAATAAAAACACCCGGTCAGTCCTGGTGATAAAACAAAAATTATTTTTAAACTTTAGATGTGAAGCAGTTGAAAATACCAAAATATCAATAATTATAATATTTTCATATCCATTTATTCAACTATAATAGCACTACTTCCTCTGTACATGGCCTACTGAACTGAGTACAAGTTGTTCCTCCTTTCAATCAAATGTTTTCACACTACATTTGTTGTTCTCTTCCACCATCATTCAAAGATGAGATACAATATTCAGTGTTAATACAGTATATAGAATTGCATATAAATAAGATATATAAGATATATAAGAGTGAATTCCACAGTAAAGCTCAAATGCAGCAGCTAAAACTTAAGGGAGCAAAATATCTGTCAGTAAATTTGAGACAACTGATTCCTGCATTTTGTTGAAGCTTGGAAAAATGAATACCTATCTATTTATTACTATTATTTTACCCCCTTAAATGCTGGTTTGATGACATGCTAGAACAAAGTACACAACAGAGAGTTGCCTTTTTAAAATAATATGGATAAATTCAACAGACATCTTTTAAATACAGTACTGTACTGGAAAATCACAAGTACTAAATACATACTCTATGAACCATTGTCAGATATTATCTGAAATGGCAAGACCTGCTATTGAAACTGAAAGACACATGTTGCATTCTCTGCCATTGTAAAGTTTTGGTTATCTTTTGTTCCTGCTTCTCACTAAGCATGTTTAATAGTTAACGAGAGTTATCAATAATGAACACAGAAAGCAACTTTTCTAATCACAAAATATTGTAGGCACTACTAACCTTATTGCATCATATACAGTACCACATACTTAATTTCTTTTTATCTACTCAAAGTTTCTAAAGTAGAATACTGAAAAACTACCATATGCTGTCTCACTTTTATCTTAGTTTTCTTCTATCTAAAATATACACATACATGTACTGTATATAAAATATATTTCTAACCTGAATTAACCCTCATCAGTATCAGCAACAAAATAATTTAGGTGCAGTACTCCACCAACTTAACATAATATCTGACTTGTCATTTCAAAACAAGACATAGTGTGATATTTCTTTTGCTAAGTGGTTTGGCCTATTCTACACATGTATATGATCCTACATGTAGATTTTGCACATTAGTTTACAAATGTACCTTGGGAAATATACACTGGTAAGAGTGTGCAAAATCTGTCTTGAGAAATGAAGCATATTAGGTATATTACATGTTCAAGATCATATATATTTATACTGTACTACTGTATAATAAGTAGACCCTTATTGAATAGCCTGCACTTACTTACCTTGCAAGTTGCTGCTTTCTTCATTGCATTTTTCTTTTCGTGCATAGATGTCGTCATACAGCGACTAAATGAGCAAATGCCGCCAGGGTTTTTATTCTAATCAAGAAATCAAACCATTATTCTCAAAACACTTGATCCTCTTCAGGTTGCACTTTAATAGTTAATTTTTGGAAGTAATATTAAAAGAATAAAAAAATATATTGATGACGTGAACATTTAAAATTTTGTTTAGATACAGAGGAATGGGAAGTCACTCCAAATCCCAAAGTGTAGCAAGGTATTGAGCATATATTTTATGAAAAAATATTCCAAGTTTCTCATTATCACCCATATAATATAAACTTAATATAGTACCCTGAAATCTTGTCCTGGACAGTACTTTTCACATTTTAATTATAATTTCAAAATGTACTCATCAGAATATAACTAATGATACCTGGGAAATACAGTATAATTCGAATTAAAAGTGTTACGTTTAGCATTTCTGTAAGATAAATTTATGTAAGCTCCTGTGCGACACCTGTGGAAAACAATACACAAAGGTCGTCTAATGTTACTTTTTTCTAATCTTTAATGAAACAAAACTAAATATTAAGTTTTAAATAAAATACACTCTACAATATTAACCAAGTATATTAGACACCAACTAATCCCAAAACTTAAATGACTATACTGTACTATATTCATAATCTTAGGTTACCCTCTACTGTACAGAAACCCGGAAGGGAACTACAACAAAATAATGCCTTACACTTTTAGAAGTAAAAGAAAAATACCTTTGAATACAGCAAAACTTCTAATAGTAATGTAAAAGTTTGGGATGAAAGAATATCAAATAGAAATAAATATTGTTAGTGTCGACAATGATAGTCAAACTTTTTAAAATTCTAAAAGGAATTAGTAAATAAGATTATCCTTAGAATAATCTGAGAGGGAAGCTAGGGCTTACAATACTGTAGTGTAGCAAACTAAAGAAAAGGGAAGATGGGAGGTATATATCTTCTTGTAGTGTTCAAAAGAAAGATAGACAGGAGTCATAATTAAACAGTGTTCAGAGAGGAGAAAGAAGAGAGTTTATCATACTCTGGTGGGATGAAAATATTCATGTAGTATCCTGAAGGGTACTGTCCACCAGTTTGACCTTTTCCCCGGGCTTGAAGGCTGGCATACCAAGGTAAGGGCAGGAGGCACATCTGAAGGCATCACCGAGGTAACAACTCCCACACGAAGACTTGAAGTTCTTTCTATTTTCTTCTGCTTTCTGCACATCTTCAGATTCCAGTTCCTCCTTCAAGCCACACACACAGTTCTTGCAGGCCTTCCTCTGACCAGTGGTGCCACAGACCTTGAGACTGGATGGGTCAGGTCGGGTCAGGTCTTCTTCTGTCAGGAGGTCGTCAGGGTTTTCTAACTCAAGGTCATCATCAAGGTCAATGTTCCAGGTCCCATTTGAAGACTGAGCAGCAGGTGCTTTGGCAAATGATAGCTGAACTGATGATCCAACTTCAAAACTTGGCTTGTGACAGGTCACCTCATTAACTGGAAGTGTCAAATCCTTCTTTTGTTCATCTGTTAGGTTTGCATTCTTTGGTTCAGATACAGATGTGAACCCAGCCATTTTAAGGTTGGACTGAGTGGTAGTAGCATCAACGGTTCTAGTGGTGAGGCGGCCTGAGGGTTTAAGTACACGAAGAGCTTCCCCTAATGTATCAACTGGACACAGGTAGGTGAAGGGAGGCAATACCCCTGCCAGGACATGGTCAAAACAGCTGGCTTGGTGAGAGGACGACAGCAACATCTCTGAATTCTCCACAGACACTCGGCCATCATCACCCACAGCAGACTGGAAAAAAAAGTTCCTTAAGACTTTGGTTCACATCACCACCAACCTTGCAATTTTACACTGGTGGAGCATTATTACTATACATGAAGAATGTTATGTGTTGCCTTTGTAAACTGCATCAGTGATCAGAATAGATACATGACAATGTCACCTAAAATGCTTTACAGACTCTGTTGAGTGATAGGAATTGAGAGGATGTACCAATATCAGTTAATCCTTGAGATGTTACAAATATACAGCATCAGTTCAGTTCAATACATTACTATACACTACAATATAAATAGTTAAGGGTAAAATTTCACTGACCACCCAAAATGAATTACAGTACAGTAATTACGGTAATGAAATTTGCACCCCACCCCCCTAATAAACACGACATTACTTTACAAGCAACCCTCATAATAACATGAAATTTGAAGGTCATTTAGGCAATGATTCACCATCCATCAAAAGTTGGTCAGACTCTGTATCTTATATTTTGGGTGCCCCAAATTATCTAGCAAAAATTGTACTTACTACTTACTACAGTTCTTATCAGCTTTGGAACATGAGATGTAAGTTATGTACAGTACAGTTGCAGATAAGAGCACTTCCTCCATCTTGAAGCAGTATCGTATAAAACCCAAACATAATAAAACATGTAAACATAATAAATAACTCTTAGAGTTTATTCACGAGGTTAATAAATAAATAATAAATAGAGGTTAATAATAGAGTACAATATAAAATTATATACTGTACCTTGATGTCTCCTACAAAGGTCTGGAGTTCCTCTGTGTTGACTGGATTACTCCACAATAATAACACATTCTGGCCAGAGTTGATGCCAAACATCTTGTCTACTTGTTTCTCTGCAGATTAAAAGAATTATCCTCATTAATTATTTGACACTATTCAAGCAAGTTGCCCCATTCTAATAGGTAACTTAGGTCTATGTCACTATTGATGGTTCAGGGATTAATTCATGTGTGGGATAACTTGCTCATATATAATTACATAAAATTGTGCGACTATATGGGTATACAGTTGTAAACATTATTTATTGAATGTTGTTTTATACTCCAGCATTCAGCAAAGGAAGATGCACAAATTTCAAAATGCCCTATCTTGGAAATGGGGCATTTGCAGAGGAAAAGTTATAGAAGAAAATAGGATAAATATTGAAAGAATTACAGTACCTTTATTGTATATGGTTATTTTACCTTCATTCCCTTTACCCACTAATTGAGTCCATTCTAAGACTATTTTCATCTATGGCATTTCCTCCACAAATGCCCCATTTCCAAGATAGGTCATATTCAAATGGACCTAACCTGGGCAGACTACTGGGACCTAACCTGGGCAGACTACCGGGAACTAACCTGGGCAGACTACTGGAAAATAACCGTGGCAAAATACTGGGACCCAGCAGGATCTGGTAACACTGCTACAAAACGGCAATTCTTTCAATAAATAAGTTACTGAAAATAGTGTTAGAATGGTATAAATAAATAAATAAGTGGGTAGTGAAGGTAGAACAACAGTACGCAATAACGATAATTCTTTCAATATCTACCGTAAGTACAAATAAGTAATAAAGAACAAATAGGGGTAAATTTTTACAAGTTGCCACAATAGGATTTCACTGGAAAAAAATATATTTCCTAGAAGGATTTAGTGTGACTACCGGGACCTAACTGGGGCAGACTACCGGGATCTAACCTGGGCAGACTACCGGGATCTAACCTGGGCAGACTACCGGGACCTAAGCAGGAAAAAAAGGTAAATTTTTACAAGTTGCCACAACAGAATTTCCCTGGATTTTTTTTTATTTCCTAGAAGGATTTAGTGTGACTACCGGGATCTAACCAGGGAAGACTACCGGGACCTAACCTGGGCAGACTACCGGGACCTAACCTGGGCAGACTACCGGGACCTAACCTGGGCAGACTACCGGGACCTAAGCAGGAATAAATATACAGTAGAAATTAGTCAGACCTCACCTGACCTGACCTAACCTAATCTGGACTGGGACACACTACCGGGACCTAACCTAACCTAATCTGGACTGGGACACACTACCGGGACTTAACTTGGTATTGTTATGCAGCATTTGCAGAAGAAATGGTATATAGAAAAGTAGTTTGTAATAGTGAAATATAAACACTGGTAATAGTAACATTTTCGAAATAGAGTTGTGGCAACTTGTAAAAATATTCCCAAATAGGTAAGAACATTCATAAGAACACCTACGTAAAAACAAATAACAAAATACGTTAACTGTTAGGCAAGAACAAATAGTTTTAAGAACAAATAGTTATGAACAAATAGGAAATAACATATAGATAAGAACACATACTTAAGAACAAAATGGATAAGAAAGAACAAATAGGTAGATAAGAACACACATATATACTTACACAAAACACGCCTGTATGTTCAGTGTTTATTTGTTGTTCTGGAATCAGTGTTACCAGATCCACGTGTATTTGTATAGCCATAATAGCCCATATATGTGAAAAATAGCCAAGGAAACAATAAGGATGAAAATATTAGCCCAATTGGTTGAAAATTAGCCAAATTGGGCGAAATGGACATACATACATACACACACAATATGTCTGTTTTTTTCATTTCTGTTGTTTTTGTTTTGTTGTTTATGAATCAGTGTTGCCAGATTTGTGTAGGTCAAATGTTAAAAATAGCCAATCAAAGGAGAAAGAGGAATAAACTAGCCCAATCTGTTGATATAATAGCCAATATGGGCGGAATGTAGGTCTCAGCATGATGAAAGGATAAAAATGTTGATGGTTGTTGTTCTTTTAGGGTTTTCTCTATTTTTTTTTTTCTTTTTCATTCTCGTATGGTCTATGTATTGATCTGAAATCTTATGGCTCATTTATATCATTATTTTTTGAACCGATATGTTTCCTTTGAACCGAGCCTCTATTTTTATTTACATTAATAATTTCTTACAAGTTTATAAAATTATCTTGGGTTTGATCAGCATATGCTATGGCGGGATACTCAAAACTCCAAAGTTAAAAAAACACACCATTACTTAAGATAATAAGGATGGTAAAAATGAATGTATATATATATGTCATTGTTTTATTTAATAGTGTCTTAGGTAATTGTCATTTACTTCACCTTAAACTAAATATCGTACAGTCATGCACCACAATCCCCAGCCCACCGGAGTCGAAACCAAAGATCCTGAAGGAGTTTCTGGACGACAGCCCACCCAAAGCCTCCATTAATTCGAAATGTGTATTGTCTCATGATGGTTTTGGTGGGTTGTCGTTCAGAAACCTCCTGCTTCAGATCTCGGTCTTCAAGTGGGCTAGGTAGTATATTTATTATAGTAGGTAATGTGGTGCGCGACTGTACACAGTAATAATAATTTAAAAAAAATACTTACATCTATGAACTGCAGACAGGGATGAATGGTACCAGCATGCTTATTATTATTATTATTATTATTATTATTATTATTATTATTATTATTATTATTATTATAGACCAGAGACACAATGCTGGGAGAGAATGGAAGCATTTTATCAATCAAAGGACCCCAGCCCCATGAATCTAACCTTAACCTGCTGAAGATAAGAAGACAGCTTTTAGAAAGAAAGATGAGCAGTTATCTCAATAAAAACATATTAGCTCTACTTTTGAAGCCATCAAAGACCACCAAGATTCACCAAGGCCATTCCACAAAAAAACGATCGACTATACTGACAGCTCAGCAATACGTAAGCAAAGCAATGGTAGTCCAATGCAAGGCCAAGAGATATTACCTCTTGGCCTTGGTTCAATTACCACGAGTGACACGAGCTGGAACATATATAGAGGTGGCAGAGGCGAGTTAAGAGCATACAACACATTACTTCTGATCTTGAAGAGCATGCACAATGATGCAACAGAACGATGGTGACTCAGATTACAATCAATTAAGTGAATCGCCGGCAAGAAAATTAGCATTAAAAACAATCCTATCCAGCAACATGAGATGGCAGAGATTAAAATGGCCGGGATCAACATAGCACTTATTAAAGCCGGTGTAAGCCATAAAAAAGTGTGTATGGTTTACACCGGTTAAAGTATATCATTTATTGATCCCGGCCATTATAAAGGAAATTCAACATAATAATAATAATAATAATAATAATAATAATAATAATAATAATAATAATAATAATGTACCATATTAGTAGGCTATTATTATAGCTAAGCCTACTACTGTACTACCAGCCCACGTGTCATATCATCACAGTATTTTAAATAATCAAAGTAAACTTCACATTCTTATTATTACCAAAAGAAGGTTACAGTTGAATGTTGGAGTTTACTATTGATAGTCCAAAAAATATCAGTCAAAGGTACACACACAAAAACCATACAATATTACCAGAACATACAGAATCCTTTAAGGAAGGGGGTCAGTGACTACAAGATAAGTTTGGTGCCTGACAATAACAAGAAATTCAGCGGATACCTGCATGGCGCTCTGCATTACGTTACATTCTGAAAAATAATCAAAGGAATTGTTTGGCCGCAGAGCATTATTTCATTTCCGACTGAGAGCTGCTCGTGATCATGTAAGTCATATTATATTCATGTACTGTAATAAATGTTAAAATAGAAATCATACCGTACGTACACGGCCGTTATCGTAACCTTGTCGTGTGCTCTGTTTAGTGACATTTGATATTCATAACTTTCGTTGTGTGCGTGTTACAACAAGGGGCAAAGTTGCTGAGCTGTGTAGGGAATAATTTATAAGAGGGAAGAAGGTTACAAGTCAGTGTGTAAGTAATGTCTGCACACAACCTGCGCATCTATAGTTCTCAAAGTTACCCACCTATTTATCTATCTAAATATATATCTGTTGGTGTATTTATCTATATGGTGCATATATTTACCTATCAATTTGTCTGTATCTATCCATGGTATAAATCTATCTATCTACTGATATCTCTACCCATCACTCTTTTTGCATTCTACAGTTATCTATCTCCGTCATTTCTTTTCCATCCTATTAACATTCTCTCTCAATTTTCATCTAATTATCACCATCTCCATTTGTTTTTGTTTGTTAAATTTTGTTTTGTGTCTGTAGTCCTATATACTATCACAACTCTCTACAACCACTATACGACCAAAGTATAACAATATGGTTTTACACACACTCATACACACATCCACTGTGTACCGTAGTAAATGACCTATTGGTGTTAATGGATGAAGGAAAGTGTAGTGTTCTTATTATGCTTGACTTGAGTGCTGCATTTGACACAGTAGTACATAGTATACTCCTAGACGATTTAAAGTCTATAGGTGTCGAGGGAAATGCATTGGCCTATCTGGAAAGTTATTTAAAAGATAGAACATATTGTGTACAGGTTGGGAAATCTTTTTCAAGAAATAAACCCCTACGAAGAGGAGTCCCTCAGGGGAGTGTATTGGGTCCTATTCTCTTCTGCATCTACACTATCAAACTATCACCTATATTAGAGAAACATGGTGCCAGCTTCAAACTATTTGCTGATGATACGCAATTTTATTTATCTATAAATAATGTGGTGGATGCAGAGGTGATTTGAGTGTTATTATGTCCGATATTAAGGATTGGATGGATTCGAAACAACTCAAGCTAAATCCAAGTAAGACTGAGTGTTTGGTCGTTGGAAAAAAGACCAATCTTAGAAGATTGGATATCTCAAGTTTGCGAGTGCAAGGCAGTATATACACTGGATGTAAAAAACAAAGTGAAAGATTTAGGAGTGCTGCTTGATGAAAATCTTTCATTCGAAGCTCAAATTAATCAAGTAGTGAAAGTTTCTGGTTACCATATGAGGAACATTGCTTTTATCAGAAAATATTTAGATGAGTATACCGTGAAGATGCTTCTTCATAACTATGTCATAACATGAACAATACAGATTAAATGAACCGAGGTGTAATCAGACAATGGGTTTCAGAGCTTTTGAAAGATGTGCACCAAGACTCTTTAATGGATTGCCATTAAATGTCCGGAGAAGTGAAAATTGCACGATTTTTAAGAAAAGATTGAAAACACATTTGTTCGCTGAATGTTACGAAACGGATGATATGAGTATTACAAGTGATTATAGTGTTTAATAATACTGAAGGAAGCCCTGCGGAGCACCAACTGCTGGTGGAGCGGGGCATAGAATATACAACAACAAGTAACAAGTAACATTTGCAAGATTCATTGAGAACACTGGTACACATTTGACACAGATCTTACTGGGGAGGGAAAGAATTGGAAAAAAAATGTTTTTGAAGTAAGTGAGAGATAATAATAGCGAGAAGTGAAGTAGTTGTTGTTGTTGTTCGCTCTGGGCAGAATAGCCTCCTGCCCCACAGACACCTTGTCGCAGCGAAAAATATAATAAATAAAATAAAGGAGGGGCTGGCCCTATTTGCCTGGGCTATCGAAGCACATCCCAGGAAGATGGGACCACAGCTTACTGGACCAAGGAGTCTGGGGGCCTTCGACCGCCAGAAAGATTGGGGGGGAAGGTCTTTGATCCCTGGCTATGGACCCAAGTCCACGTTACCACAAGAAATACAAGTGGGGCCGCACCTTCCATGAGACCAGCCCTGAAGGGACCATAAGGGGGAGGGAGTTTATACTGCTGCATGCAAAGGGATAATGCACCCCCGTGTGCTGGTGGTCCAGACATCAGGTGGGAAAAAAAAGAGCCTCCGGTTACAGTACACCTCACGTGGATTTTTAATCCATGTGGGCAGATCTCGTAAAATCCACTAAAAAGTGACCAGATCCTACAACAATCTTTATTCTAGCCCTGTGGGTGATGGCTAATATTCACAGAGAATAAAGTCAACCCCCCTGGGTAGTTTCATTATTCATGTACTGTACAAGTGTTCTCAGCCTCGGTGATTGATGGTGAGCCTCAGCCTGATTGCGCTGTACTCACCACTCGCTGTCAACAACATGTGCTCTCAGAAATGTGGTGAAAACTATGTGCCCAATTAATGTCTAGTGGAATAGGACTATTAATCAAATAAGATATCTTCTACAAAAATACACATATACATAATATATCATTTATGACAGCTGTGTGATAGCAAGCTGCCGATGAAATCCAGAAATTCCCTTCACTGCTCCTGGAAAGTAACAACACCACCACCACCACCACCATGTAATAGACAACACCACCACCACAAGGTTGTAATATAGTTTGAGCATCAGGTCAGCACCTGCTTGTGGAAATAGTCTCCAGTTGGGCTTGATCAGTGATCAAAATCGCTTCCTTGTACTAGTCCCTCAAGTGTGATTAGTTATGATGATGAGAACATGAAATAAAACCTTTACATAACCATATTGGATGGAAAAAACCTCACTTCATTCAGTAAGGTTGTACTCAAGGTCAACCCATCCACCATACTCCACATTACAGGCAGTGTATGTGTTTGGTTTACTTGATGCATATGATAATTTAGATCTATGTGATGAATGAAGTATAGTGGGGACATGGTTGAATTACCCTACCTTTGTATTTACCTTCACTATTCACTCAAGGGTCATTGGCTGCAATTTTTTTTAGATCTTTCCGAAGTAACTTTCCCGTTGCATTTTTCGGAAGGCTATCCAAAAATCTAATTCCTCCCTTTAACTGTTTATATTCTGACACTTTAGAAGAAAGTAACTGGTGAAGATCCTCCTCAGTAGTGGATTTGTCTTTCTTCACAACATAAGCACGAGGCAGCTCCCCGGATCTCTCATCAGCAACACCGACCACACCAACTTCACCAACTCCAGGGTGTTTCAGCAGTAAGTCTTCCAGTTCGGATGGGGACACCTGTTGGGGAAACTCATACTAAGTAGAGATTTCTTGGTTGGTGACTTGGAAGGTCTGTGATTCCTCCAAACTATGCCAGATACCAGACACCCTCAATGGTAGTACTGTACTATAATGAGGGATCTGTTTCATGGCATTGTTTGGAAGAATCAGTAGCCCACCAATCTAACATTAAAAGAATTTCCAGTTAAGTTATTTCTTATGGATTCCTTTGTTTTCCTGATTCTACCTACATAATCATTGCTTACCATTGTGAATCAACAATAATAACATTTTGACGTTATGTACACTCGCCCAAAAGTTTCTTCATCAACCTTTAAACTCATTTGTATCGTCTGTTCCTGGTTGGCACTGAGACAATCATAAACATCTGAAGTAGCCTGGGAAGCAATGGCTGGCTGGCAGAGTTAACCAACTTTTGGGTGAGTGTACAGTAACTTAAGAATGCATATGTGTTGCATTGGTGGTAACCCAGATCTAATTTACTTACTTATATTTTAACATACTCTTACCTGCAAACCCTTGACCTTGATGAGTTCCTTGATGCGATCGACAATGCTAAAGAATCCATCTTCGTGAATGGCCACATCTCCAGTGTGGAACCAACCATCACAATCAAAGGAGTCTTTTGTAGCTTCAGGATTGTTGTAGTAAGAAGTCATTAACTGCAAAGTTGATCAAAGAAGTGTAGTGTAGTACTGTAGGTCTGTTATCCGAATGGTTCAGGAATTACTAGTTGCCTCCAAAGCAATTCTCCAGTCATTCAAACACTAAGGCAATGCAATTTCATCTCCATTTCATAAAGCATACGTACACTTCATCATAATGACTAAAAAGAATTCTTACTTTAAGCTAACCAGGATTCAAACCTCTAAAGGATGTTTTATTCTTCAGCTCATGTATGAACATTTTTATAATCAATCTGGAACTGTGAAATAATGTTACTAATCTCAACACATAATAAACATGTTGGCTTACTGATGGAGTCTTTAGGCACAATTCACCACGTTCTCCCTCAGGTAATGCTTCACCAGCTTCATTCACCACCTTGGCCTTCACACCAACCACAGTCTTTCCACAGTAACCCAGTCGTTCATCATTCAAGGGAGTCATGTGAGTCCCAAGTGCCTCTGTCATACCAAAGCCTAAGGAAAAAGTTAAGGTATGAATATATGAAGAAGAAATAAAGTGTGACACCCTTATAGCTATACTGTAGCTATACATTTAATATTTGAGTAGGTACAATACAGTATATGAATCTATTCTGAGTTATTTTATTTCACTTCCACACATAATCCATCCCATAGTATATAACTTGACCCACAAACCTGTAAACAATATAGTAACAACATCTTAGGGCCAGTAAACAGAGAGCACATTATTTATCACCTTCCTGGAACTTGACCTTCTTGGGTGCCTTCTCTTTGAACATTTTGGCACTGGAAATGGGAACTGGAGCAGCAGCAACCATAATCCCCTCCACACTGGCCAGGTCACGTGAGGTCACAATGGGAGACTTGACCAGGAAGTTGAGCATTGGGGGAACTAAATGCATTACCCTCACCTGGCAAGAAATGGGTCACGTTAATCGGGACTGTCTTTTGTTTCTGGATTTTATTTTATTTCCATTTATATTTTGATCATTTTATTGGTAGTGTGGGTTGTATGAGAAGAGGATGATGATAAACTCTGTCTTGGCCTCTTCCTTACCTGTTGATCTCTGAGGACTCTGAGGAAGTTTTCTGGTTGGAACGTGGGGAAAGAGACAACTTTAACTCCATTGTACAAGTTAAGGAGACTGATGACATACAACCCATAGATGTGATAGAAAGGTAACACTCCAAGCACTACATCTTGCTGTCCACCTGAAAAGTACATAATGTTGCACAGATTTGTAGTGTATTTTTTGTAGCACAGAATATTTTTACCAAGTATAAAACAAAATCATTATAGAAACTCCTTGAGGTACTTGTAAAAACATAGGGAATTGATACTGCAGTAAATAACAACAAAACTCATATATAACCTTCACATGATTAAGGGAAGTAACCTATCATGGGAAATTGGAAAACTACCGATTCCTTCCAACTTTGCCAGGAAACAGAACCTCTCTATATGAAATTATAGAGGGGATGTGTTTTATAGCTGAGTTTGGAGGCCTGCATTAACTCCAAATTGAGCACCACAAAAGTTTACTTCCCTTAAGCCACCCTCAAACAAAGTAGTGATGGGGTCTGTCTGGTGTTGTGCTCACCTGAATATGGAGGGATGTTATAGAAGTCTGGGTGTGTGAAGCTAGCCAGATTAGCCGTGTAAGCTTCGTGGGACATTACTACACCCTTGGGCTTTCCTGTCGTTCCACTCGAGTAAAGGATTGTAGCCGCAGACTCCACGGGTACCTGGATGACAGACAGTTTTAATTACGGGGTCTATTTTGTACTCAGTTAATTCAAAGTTATAGTTTCCTCAAAAAAAAAAAAAAAGGGGGGGCACACATGGTTTGTTTTTTATTGTGTGTGTGTGTGTGTGTGTGTTCTTGTGCTACATTCATGGTGGTAAATACAGTACAGTACCTTTACAGGATCAATGAAAGGTCTAGCCGGGTCTTCAATCAGCTGACAGAGGTTGGGGTGTCCATATGCTGAGTTTCCATTTACAAACACTGGCAACTTCTTTCCTATTTTATTAAGGGCATCTTCCAATACTTTCTCCAAACCAGACTCTGTTACGAATACATCAACTTCACTGTCAGTGATCTGACTTGCCACCTCATCTGCAAACATGGAAAACTGTTACAATAACCTGAATACATTCATACAATATCCTCCAATTACAAATAAGATATCTGTCACTTACCTTATAAAAGTTTTTGCTGTTATAATCTTGTTTGAAGAAAAGATATTTACGAGATAACAGACCTACAAGTTGTAGAAAATATAGAGTATCAATCCATACTGTAATATACAAGATAATAGTGTAAACTTTGCAATCATAATTCAGCATAATACATGTACTGTACTATACTGTACAATGAAATACAGCGTGTAATACAGAAGGCAGCAGCATGTATTACCTACAGTGTAGTTGCTACTGAAGGTTACAAAGCAAGATCCATATGCTAGACTACCCAGGAGAATGATGGGGAACTCAGGAGTATTGGTACAAAAGAACCCAACCTTCTTGACGTCCCTGGATGATGAGGCAGCAACACGAGACAAGATGCCACCCCAACGAAGAGCTCTGTCCATTACCTCACCATATGTATACTTCTTTCCAGACACCGAACATTCCTGTGTGTGGATGTAAGGAGGTGAATAGTGGTGTATGGATGTAAGAAGGGGAGTAGTGGTGTATGGATGTAAGGACAGTAGTGGTGTGTGGATGTAAGGAGGATATATAGTAGTGTGTGGATGTAAGGAGGTGTATACAATGAAGGTATATAACACGTTGTAATGGGAACAATGCAACTCAGTTATTTGGAATCTCTTGTAGAATATGGCTGTGATATTCGACTTTATCTGTGTTGAAGAGAGACGTACAGTATATTATATGATTTGATTCTTAATAATAACAATTTAGCTTTTCCATCATGAAGTTTGAACAAGGTGGAATGCATAGAAATAGAGGAGGATTGATAACAACAGAATGAATAGTTGTTGTAGAGAATTATATTATGTAGAAACTCACAAAACAATCCAAGTGAGACCATTTCGCTGCCCTGGATAAAATAAGATGATGCACATCCTCCTGAGGCAAGGCTGAGACAGGTGCAGGTCCACACAGTACGTTTTGCTCCTCACTGTGTGGATGACAGCAATACCATAAAAGACGTGTGTGTGTGTGTTCTTACCTACCTTATCTATTTGTATAATTTCAGGATTAAGTCAAGCTCGTAATGTCCCACATTTTAAAACCCAATTATCATATTTTTCTTTGAAGTTATGTATGCTTTTTACACACACCAACCACTTCTTTTGATAATTTGTTCCATTGATTTATTACTCTACTTTGTGTGTGTGTGTGTGTGTGTGTAGCAATCACTGTTCCAACACCTTACTGTACTATGTGATGAGAGTATATTATAGTTTACATCAAAGTAGCTTCCAAAACCATATTCTTAATGATGTGGGAAAGATGACAAAACAAACAGTATAAAGTGAGTGTTGTCTCAATATGACTGGTTGATATTCATAAATACATAAATACATAAATACATAAGTACATAAATACATAAATACATAATAAATACATCTTGAGTTCATGATTAGATAGACTTTATAGTTGATCATTTGTTTGTTACCTGTGTGTGGTGATGTGACTGGAGGGTAACAATAGGTGTGACTGTTGGAAGGGGTGAGATTTGGTGAAGAGTGATCCATAGCGAGTCACACCAAGACCTCTTCGTAGTCCCAGTGGCACCAGTGACGCCATTGTGCGTGATGATCTCTATCCCTCCTTGACCTTTATAAAATTATCGTTTCTGAAACTGACAAAATACACAATAAATAACATCTTATTCCAACATGAACTGCATCCTAAGCCTTGTGTAAAAAAAAAAAAAAAAAAAAAAAACACACACACACAGTCCATATAGGTCAGAACAAATGTGTAGTTTTCAGGACTATAATGAATGACAAATGAATGACTTATCAGTACTATAATTAAATGAAAATGATTGTACAAACAGTTCAATCATTGGTTTTGGCCACACACTAGTAATGAAATTGTGCAATAATAAATTTTGGTGTTTGGTGTATCGAGTGAGTATGAATATAGGGAGGCTGATGGTATTGTCATTATTCCTGTCCTAGAGAGCATACATAGAACTGAAGAAGAAAAGGAAAAGAAAGGTGTGGATGAAGGTTAAGGGGATGGTATACTTTTGATAGACTGGAGCGCCATAATTCCTCCAAAGTATGCCAGGAAACAGACCCAGATGAAGAAAAGTAATGGTATCCTGATGCCTGGAATAGCTTGGAGGAATCATTTGCTCCAGATTTACCAACAGTGTCTTTCCTCCTTAATTAAGAAAAGGCATGACTTCACCCACGACAACCTTCAACACAACAGCATTGGCTTGTGGTGGAAGACTGACTTGTTTGTGTAATCAGTGACACACACACACACACACACACACACACACACACACACACACACACACACACACACACACACACACACACACACACACACACACACACACACACATACACAAACACACACACACACATACACACACACACACACACACACCATCATTCATGATTAATAAGCATCATGATTGACGGATATCAAAAACCATGTTTGACCATTTTCAAGCATCTTCAATAATTTGTACAATCCGTGAATCATACTCACACACTATGGATATGATTGTGAAATAGCCATGATTGACAGTGTATGGTGTAAGAAGGTGGAATTATTACACTATATACACAACACAACAACACGTCAAGGTCATAATTCGAAACTGATCACCCTCGTGTCGTAAGTGTTGTTGTTGTTGAATGTTTTAACCTCTTAGTGATGACATGGATAGGGTACATAATAGTATTTTAATTACGGGAAGATTGTTTTGTTGGTGGATTGTTATTCTACCAAAATACAATATGTCATGAAACAGATTCTCTACTACTACTATGGAGGACAATATAACAAAATTCCAAACATAATATTATGAAGGGAGAAGTACAGTGTTGGTAAATCTGGAGCAAATGATTCCTTCAAACTATTCCATGCAACAGAACACCATTAATTTTGTCTATCTGGTCCTTTTTCCTTGCATACTTTGGAGGAATCAAGGCACTCCAATGTAACAGAAGTGAACTACCTCCTTCATTAAGCCCATACTGTACAGTCGTGGACTTAAGTTTCAATACCCATATGGATAACTCCAACTAATTACTGACAAATATTTTCACGTTCTCATAATATGATGTAATTGTTTTGAATGGTGAGTAGGCTATCTAATTTTAGATATTTGTAGAAAATTAGATGTTGCTAACTTATATATTATTTTATATACTCATTGACAAGTTTCTCAGCAAATAACAGAGGGAAACTTTCACACACACGAGTCACTCCAAGATGGATGTTTATTGATGTCCATGATTTTACGTGTGGATGATTATTAAATGTCCACGACTGTACGTGTGGATGATTATTAAATGTCCACGACTGTACGTGAGGATAATTATTGATATCCATGACTGTACGTGTGGATGATTATTAATGATGTACAGTTGCATCACCGTGTTGTATAGTAAAAAGAAAATTATAGGTTAGCGAGTCCTTCAAATATTACCACGAAACACCATCTATACAGAAGGAGTTTGTTAGGTGGCATGGTCAGGAGGAATCAGAGGCCTCCAATTATCATACACGAGCACAGGGTCCTTAAGTTATGTCTGGTTCCGCCTCATATAATTATTGATTGAGTTTGATATGAAATGAAGGTGTCCAATGTAGATATTTACCTGTGAAGACCAACTTGAATTACACAGGGGGAATAATTATGTTGATAAATTTATGATAGTGAAAAGTGACGTCAGAATTATATGTATGTAGGATATACGGAACTGGTTAATTACTATATGTATGTATAGGATAGTGGTTAATTACTATATGTATGTATAGGGTAGTGGTTAATTATGGGGAGATGTTCTTGTTGGCAAATTGGATGGCTACTTATTCCTCCTAACTAAACCAGAAAACAGACGCCCTCAATGATAAAGTATGTACAGTTGCCGGCACTTATAACTGGTACATTCAGAGCTGTCAATCCTCTTTTCGTGTACCAGGTATAAGTGCTGGCAATTGTACCTTAATTATTGTTCCTCCAGTCCCACGAAAATCTCATACAACTTCTTCAATGTGTGTGGTGTCTCGTGGTAATGATTGAAGGCCTCCAATTTACAGAGAATTAAGTGATTATTCCACACAAACAAAACGGCACTAGAATACCACCACACTCCACACCATGACACACTACACTACACTACACTACACCACACACCACACCATAACACTCCACACCATAACACACCACACCACACCATAACACACTACACCACACCACACTCTTTTACTATTTTAATTTTCAGACGTTCCGAGGTTAAATATTCACTTAAGCAAACTATAAACATGTAGACAACTGATCCCTTCAACTCATATTGTGAAAGAGTTTGTTATGACGCATCAATACAATTCACCATTAAAAGCAAACAACCCCACCCACCCAACCAGACATACAGACAGACAACACAGAGTTCTCAGCCTCTCACTACTCACTTATTTAGGTTTAATAAGATGTTCTCCACTCCTAGATTAAACAGACTGTATCCTGGAACGCTCCCTTCTCACTAATAACAAAATTTCCAGTCGCCACTCAATTTTCAACAGTTTAATATGACTGAAGCGAGGAGTTAACAGTGTTTATATTCAACTCACCTAACACACTCACTCACTCACTGACTCACTGACTGACGAACACCTCACACAAATACCAGTCCGTGAATCTGTGTCACACCAACCAACTAAACTCAGTATATAACCCTAACTGGCACAGGGGAAGGGCAGGGTCTGGTCTGGTCTGGGATGAGTAGCCAATTGTTCATTTTCTATCTATACTTGAGAGAACATCAGCAACAACTATGGTGGGGGGGGTTGGGGTGGGGGGTAGTAGTGGTGGTAGTGGTAGTGGGGGGGGGTTGCCAATGATTTCTACTTGGAATAATTGATGGGATGTATGTACAGTAAATAGATAATAATTATATGGAGTGGGAAATACCTTGACATCCTTCAGTTACCACCACTTCTTATCCCTACTTAATGTTTTGAGTAGTAATGATTGTTGTAACCGTATAAAGTCTAATTAATTAATCTACAGTGGTGATAACGTCTGCACATATATAGTAACAACAGTGTAACATAACTAAGAGGTAGGGTATGTATGTAAGAGTAATTATTATAGGGGATCTAGCAATGTTTACTTGAACATCTCGGCGTGTTCTGTTTACATAATATTCTCCTGTTAGTTGTGATTACGTCAGGGAGACACCAAGGTCATTGTGAGGAACCCGACTGAATTCTTATCACCCTCCTTCACACAGTCCCTAATAATATACACTTTTATATACGCTTTGGTGCTTTTTCCAGCGTCCTCTACTCACCTTATGCTTCCTTCGTCCTTCCTCTGAATATATGGATGAAGCAAAGTCGGACAAAGAACGAAACACGAGGGAATTAGAATGTAGTTGTGAGAGTGACAGATCCCACGTTCTCCACTAACGTTCCCGTGTACGGTACCGTAAACACAGTGCAGTCACTGGCAGGGGCAGGTGGAGGTGGGGATCGGGGTGGGGGTGTTGGGGGGTAGTGGGTTAAACTCGTATCAAGGGGACCTCCTCTAACACCCGTAGTTTTAAAAAATTTGAGGACCCTTACTGGAGCTCTATGAATTCTCCAAACTACTCCAGGCAACAGATTCCCTATTCGAAACACTGAAGCGTTTTGTGGCCTGGCTTATTTGGAGGGTTCATAGAGCTCCAGTAAGGGCCCTCAAATGCTTTAAAACTACGGGTGTAAAACCTGCTCCCTTGTACTTTAGGAGGTGGAGGTGGTTTATGGGGGTCGGGTGGAGGTGGGGGTGGGGACGGTGGGTTATACTCGTATCAATGAGACCTACTCTATACAGTAATACACGACCATCATTATGAAGTACATTTTTTTTTATAGATAGATAATAGGTATGTGTATGGGTACTGATAAGGTTTGAAGTCATCTGTAACCCTCATGAAAGTACACATGTGACGTGTATAAATATAAGTGTGTTTATCTAATTCTAGTGGGACAGAAGAGAAGTTAACAACAACACGAAGCTTCTCTCTCACATCTAATAATCTCGGGGCCTCACCAGAGTTAAGGGGATAGTATACTTTGGTACATTGGAGTGCCTTGATTCCTCCAAAGTATGACAGGAAACAGAACCAGATGAACAAAAATAATGGTGTCCTGTTGCTGGGAATAGTTTGAAGGAATCAGTTGCTCCAGATTTACCAACAAAGAACTCACAACCTACAGTCCCGAGGTTGAGGATAAAAACAAAACAAAACAAAAAACTTCCTGAATGTACAGTTGAGGGCACATGAAGCAGACACACTTCAAACGGGGTCCCAATAAATATCAAGCATTGAACAAGACGCGTGGTCTCTACACACACACACATATGCACACACACATAGACACACATACATACACACACACACATGCACACAGCACACATACACAACACACACACACAACACATAAAAACACACATATACACAC
>JAWZYT010001406.1:0-2500 GCA_034508575.1 Petrolisthes manimaculis | reverse complement strand
TGACCCTTACTTAATCATTGGGTCAAAACCAGCCAATCAAAATAATTCACATCTACACCAAATCTATATAAGTTCCATCTATCCCATTATGTTTAACAAGATCATTACAAATACCGGTACCCTTTAACACTTTTCACAATGCAATAATATCAACACCAAATCCCATGCAAGTTTCATCTATCACTTTATGTTTAACAAGTTAATAATTATTACAAATACTCTTTAACACTTTTCAGAAAGCAATAACATCAACATTAAATCCTATGTGAGCCCATCTAACACATTACGTTTAACAAGATCATTACAAATACTTTTTATCTCTTTCCAAGAATGCAATAACATCTACCCAACTCACGTTTTTCCTGGTCGTGTGCTTACTTTTCTCTCGCTCTCCTCTCTGTCCAGATCTAGGCTTCTTCACTCACTCACTCACTCACAGCCTCTCACAGTCACAACACAACTAGTTACTGGTAATGAATAATGATGATGATTTAATATTCATGTCTACTCACTTCACAACCACAACAACAAGTCCAGGCCAGTCTTCGGTAATGTTCTCACTCTTCTATGTGTGTCTATCTTGTACATAACACCGTTTACTATTTATTTAAACATCTCTCAGCCATTTATATACAATTTCGATAGTTATCCACCCCACCCTAACCCCAACGCACCCTAAACCCACCCACACCCAACCCAACCCCAAGTCCACCACACCAGGATGGCTAAGTGGCAGAGGAGATCAGGAAACATGTGCCGTGGGAACAAGACTTTCTGGGAACTGTGGTGGTGGAATATTAGACACTGAGTTACACCAGCAATTAAAGAGATAGAGAGAGAGAGAGAGAAAGAGAAGAGAGAGAGAAAAAAAAAAGAGAGGTGGGAGAGAGAGAGAGGACAAGAACAAAATAAGACAGAAAAATTGAGGGGGGAAAAGAGAAACAGGACACACACACACACACACACACACAGAGAGAGAGAGAGAGAGAGAGAGGAGATAGAAACAGGGAAGCAGGAGAGAGCAACAGAGGTACACAGAACACGGGATATAACCTTTCAATATGGGGAACTATTCGTTTTCATTAACACCAACTTTGGGAGGGACAGAGAAAAATACAGAGGGATAAACGTCGAATCAGTTAGAGAGAGAGAGAGAGAGAGAGAGAGAGAGAGAGAGAGAGAGAGAGAATAAATGAGAGAGAGAGGAACTAAATTGTATAATAAGTAGTGGTCACGAATTTATTTGCTCTCACGTAATTTTTACACGAACTGAGAAAATGTTATGAGTTTTTTTAAGAAAGATCAGAGCTAATAATTTTAATAATATATTGTCCTACACAGTACATACACACACACACACACACACACATATCTATATACATTCAAACATATATACATACATACTTACATATACAATACAGTATACATACATACACAAACTATACATAATATATATACATACATATACAACACACACACACATATACAATACAATACATTACACACACACACGCACACACATATACAATACACACACACACACACACACACACAGAACAGTATCACCCTCATCCTACCGCACCTCGCCTTAATCCCTGGCTCATCCCTAAACCTTCCTATCCTTCCCTTACTTTCATTTTCGGTGACAGAGGGAAATGGTGTGTGTGCGTGTGTGTGTGTGTGTGTGTGTGTGTGTGTGTGTGTGTGTGTGTGTGTGTGTGTGTGTGTGTGTGTGTGTGTGTGTGTGTGTGTGTGTGTGTGCGTGTTAAACTAAACCATTCGAGTAACGTATGTATTTATTCATTTATTTATTTATTTATCTTATTATTTATGGGATATTGGTAATAAGTTAAATAAAGAGAGAGAGAGAGAGAGAGAGAGAGAGAGAGAGAGAGAGAGAGAGAGAGAGAGAGAGAGAGAGAGAGAGAGAGAGAGAGAGAGAGAGAGGGAGGTGAGATGAATATAAGTGAGAAAGAAATGTAGAGAGAAAAAAAGAGAGAGAGTGAGATGAAAATAAGTGAGGAAGAAATGTAGAGAAAGAGAGAGATGAGAATAAGTGTGTGTGTGTGTGTGAGAGAGAGAGAGAGAGAGAGAGAGAGAGAGAGAAAGAGAGAGAAAGTGTTATATATGAGGAAGAAGATGACACATTGTAAGAGGCAAAGTTACGTCTTGATAGCCTTACTCTTGAACAT
Organism: Petrolisthes manimaculis; assembly: GCA_034508575.1. Classification (NCBI taxonomy): domain Eukaryota; kingdom Metazoa; phylum Arthropoda; class Malacostraca; order Decapoda; family Porcellanidae; genus Petrolisthes; species Petrolisthes manimaculis. The sequence goes on along the minus strand of JAWZYT010001406.1, from coordinate 308 downwards.
AAAGTGCAAGAGGAGAGAAGAGGAGAGAGAGGAGAGGAGAAGAGAAGAGGAGTGGAGGAGAAAGAAGAGGAGAGGAGAGAGGGAGGAAAGAGAAGAGGAGGAGAGAAGGAAAGGAGGAATGAAAATAGATGGGGAGAAACAGAATAATTATCAGAAATATATATATATATAAAATAAAGAGTAACGAAAAAATGAGGATGTTAAGAGAATGACAACATCAACAACAACAACAAAAACAACAACAACAACAATAATAACATCAATAACAACAACAACAACAACAATATATTTTAAGACGATGCATAGTT
>JAWZYT010001405.1:0-40000 GCA_034508575.1 Petrolisthes manimaculis | reverse complement strand
TAGCAAAACATAATAATCCTTCCTAGCCAGACACCAACCAACCAGTCTAACACAACACACATTTATTTCTGTTGTTGCTGTGCATGATCGAGAAAAAAAAAGAAGTAAGTACAAAGTATATTATTTTATATATATGTGATTGTTTTTTTTTGTTTTTTGTTTTTCGGTTTCTGTTTTGACTGACTACATTAATTATTAGACACTTTTGTTGCTCTTTTTTTTATTTTCCCACACAACCCATTCTGCAAAAGAAAAAAAAAAGTTAAACCATGGAAAAGAACACTCATTTATTTTCTCATTTATATAATTATCATCATTAGCAAACAAAGAATGAAAAAAAATGTGTGTTTACTATAGTGATATATATAGGTTAATAATTAAACTTTACTATATACCATAATGACTGTAGTATACTGAACTTAAAGGGGGTGTGGGAATAGGGGGACAAGCTGGGGGGTGGGGATTTGGGGGGTTGCAGGAGTAGGGGGACAGGCTTGGGGGGGGGGGGGTTTGGGGGGTGCGGGAATAGAGGTACAGGCTTTCTACTCACCCCAAGCCTTTCCCCCTATTCCTGCACCCCCCCAGTCCCCCCCTCCCCAAGCCTGTCCCCTACTCCCACACCCCCTTAAATAAATTATGTTTTACTGACTCTAACATCTTAAACTTTTGATAAATTGGAAGGCTACTGTTTCCTCCATGAAGTACACCAAGAAACAGACTACCTAGGTGTTGCTACAGTAGAATAAGTAGGGTAGGGGATCTGTTGTTGTTTCGTGGCATTAGTTTGGAGGAATCAATCATTACTCACCTTCCAATTCACCAACCAAAAAAATCTCACCTTAATTAAAAAAAACATCCCCACTACAGAGATGCCAAAATTCTATATACCTGGAAACTGTAGTCAAATGTATGTTATCATGATAGTCTTTAACTTTTTCCCTTCACTATACTTTCTCTTACTTATACTCTTTCTTTTACTTATACTCTTTCTTTCCCATTCAGATTTACACCAGATGCCCTTCTCTCTTCCTCCTTCCCTCTCTCTCTCTCTTTCTTCTCCCTCCCTCTCTCTCCCTCTTCTCCGTTGCCGCCTCCATCTTTCCTCTGCGAACCCTCCCCCTCCCTCCTTCTCTCTCCTTCCTTCCTTCCTTCCCTCACTCTCTTTCTATATACTTCTCTCTCCATCTGCTGTCATCTCTCCTTCCCTCTATATTCTACCTTTCTACACCTCCCTCCTTCATTCTCTTTCTCTCTCTTCTATTATCTCTACACCTCCCCCCCCCCCACTCTCTCTCTCTCACACATCTTTTCCCACCACGAAAGGTATCAGGAGGGGTAGTTCCATGGAGCTAGCTCCATGGGTAGTTCTCATCACCTCCCTCCCTCCCTCCTTCTTTCTCTTTCCCTCCCTCCCTCCGTCCCTCCTTCTCTCCATCACCTTCTCCCTCCCTCCCTCTCCCTCCTTCCCATCACCTTCTCCCTCCCTCCCTCCATCACCTTCTCCCTCCCTCTCCGCCCGAACTGTCTTCCTTTCCCACCCAAGACTGCCACCCTCCCTTATACCTCCTCCCACTCATTCTTAACCTTATACTCTTCTCCACCCACAAACACTAATAATCTCTCTCTCTCTCTCTCTCTCTCTCTCTCTCTCTCTCTCTCTCTCTCTCTCTCCAGAATATTAGGAAAGACTATAATTATAAAAGAGAGACTAATAAGAGTTGTGTGTGTGTGTGTGTGTGTGTGTGTGTGTTAAACAAAATAAAAACATCATCTAGAGAACAATATATACAAGGAAGAAACTATACAGAGAAAAAATAAATAATGATATATAAAAAAAAACTGAAATACACTTTTTTGTAATCTGTTTTTGGATGAGGTGGTGTATGCTCAGAATATACATAATTATACTTGTATATGACCATACATAAATTTATTACTGTATAGTTAAATTGGACTTACTCTGAAACATACCAAACTGACACTAACCAACTTTTTTTTTTATATACTGTATATAGAAAATGGTTACTTTAGTTTCAGTATTTTGAGAAGGATAGAAGGAGGATAGAATGAGGGAAAGAGTGTGGTGGTAAGATGGTGTGGTGTATATGCAAGTTAGATAGATAGATAGATAGATAAATAGATAGATAGATAGAGTGTAGTGGTAAGATGGTGTGGTGTATATGCAAGTTAGATAGATAGATAGATAGATAGAGTGTGGTGGTAAGATGGTGTGGTGTATATGCAGGTTAGATAGATAGATAGACGGATAGATAGATAGATAGATAGATAGATAGATAAAGATGAGGGTTACATCCAGTTACCACATAGACTGGTTAGAGTCACCAGCAGACCACCAGTTGACCACATTCCCTCCCCCCAACCCTTCTCCTCCCCCCCTCCTCCAACATTCACTTCATCTCATGCTTTATAACCCCCCCTCCCCTCTCTCCTATTCCTCTCTCTCTCTCTCTCTCTCTCTCTCTCTCTCTCTCTCTCTCTCTTTTCACGTCAGACATTTCAACTCTATCTTTCCTCTTCACTTCACATATTCATCCTCGTTTTCCTTTCATTACTTCCATTTTTTTCTTTTCTCCTCGTTCATGCTATTTATATCCATGATCATTTTCCCTTACATTTTCTCTCTCGTATTTCCTCATTCTTTCATCCTCCTTCATTCTTTGACCATCCTCTTTACTCCCACTGTCTCTTGTTTTACTTCCGACTCTTCCTCCATCAACTCAGTCCCTCTCTTTTCCCATCTGTCACTCTCCTAATTTCTATATAACCCTGCTTCTGTAATCTTGTCTTGTGATTGATATTTACTTTCTAACCAACCTTCTGTCTATAGGATATTTCTGTTTTGATTGTCTCTCATTAATTATTACTTGTCTGTACCGCTCACTACTATATATACAGTATACCTCCACAACTGTCACTGTCAGTCCCACAACACAACACATCTTTCACAACTACAGTAGTAGAGAAAGACTAACCAAACCATCACTCACGTTACACTAAGTCCATAAATCCCTTTTCTCTCTGTGTATGGAACGTGTGTCTTCTGTAAAGTAGGCTTTTTTTTTACCATGATTAATAACATTTTGAACCATCGTATAGATTACCATAGAATATAAGGAATCATAGTCATAGTTAACTAATAAGTCGGCTTAAGTATTTAACAAGAAACTGAAGAATTAAAATTAAGATCTATGGAGTGATGGAGAAGGGTGAGGCGGTGAGCATTAAACAGATAGCCTAGAGTGGGCAGGACTATTTTCCCTGAGGACAAAACACCTTGCGCTATCCCGGTCATTTCCTCTCGGGTCCAGGCAGGCAGACAGGAGGGATGGACGGGTTACAGCCACGGGTACCCTTGGAGACCCGAGCTGGTGGGGTGGGGTTGCCAGACGTAGGAACAACCATATTTCAATGCTCAGGATTTATTTTACTATAGTAGGTGCCATCATTCTCTGCTGGATATTAAATTACTTGTGTGTCTCTCAATTGAAAAAACCAAGCCGGAAACTGGATAGAATGGTGAGCTTCTTTCGTAATCCAAGAATCTCCTAATAACATACCGTAATAACAAAGCTTTTAAACCAATGTCTCTTCTATTTGTTTAATTATATAGGATAAACATGCTTTTTCTGTTATGTTTTTAAAGGAACAACATATTGGTTAAGTAGTGAGTAAACAAATACTAGCGTTAATGGAGTAGCTAAAATAATGACAAGAAAATATTTATGGCAATGCCCAGGCAACGTTAACACAGTCCAGCTGAAGTGTGAAGCTGTGGGCTTATAAAATTTAGAATATCCTCGAAATTATGCCATGTCTCCATCATCTAAATAACTTGACACTCTATTGACAGTTGCAGTTCAATATTCAATACATACCCTGCATGGATATATTAATCGTATAAGGGACTGACATAGTTATGATCTGCTGGTTGTTTGCATTAATGTGTTACTCTTCTTTTAACCGTACGTATTGCATGTTATGAAAAAGTTATTAGTGTAACCTCTAAATATGATGACTGTCAATACCCAAAACGTCATCAGAAGGTAAGCGTGTGAACATAAGGAGTGACCGAGTGAGTCCACAAAGAAAGGTTGGGCGGAGCGAGTGACTGGCCAAGACTCACCAGCCAGCCAGTCAGCTCAGCTCAGCCAGCCAGACACTCAGACACACACACACACACTCACATCACATCAGTCAGTGTGTAACTGGGGTTGGGAGAGGTGTACACACGCTCGCACTCTCTCACCATACTTGCTATCATTTCTTTCTCTCTCTTCTCGTCCTCTTCTAAAACTCTGGCTTCGAGGAGCAGTGATTTAAATTCTAAGTGTGCGTGCGGTTGTTGGTGATTATATGTGTGTTCTACCCAAGAAGTTTTACAAGGATAACCCAGGATTTTATTTGTGAAGGTGAGTAGTGGACCAGACAATTGTAGAATACCCAGGACTACCCCGGGCTACTGTGAGTGAGTGGGAACGAGTGAGCCTTTGGCATTCTTCGCTATTGTGAGTTGTTGGTGGAGGGCTGAGATGGGGGTGTGGGCGATTCCTGAAATGTAAAGAATTTCCCTCGTTTCCCTCCCTACTGCCCTTGGAAGTGCCGTGAAAATGTCTTTGTCTTTCTCGCATGTTAAGGCAGTGTTATTTATGATGTTAAGCTTTGTAATTGTAATAATAGGGCATATTTAGATGCCCAACTGTTTTAACAATTTCGGTTCGAAATGTCCACACAGACGAAACCTATTGTAACGAGTAAAAAAAAAAATTATTGGCATGTATCTTTTTGAAGTTGTCCATAATAATAACAAAATATTTGCTTATTTTTATTGAGGAACAGTACACGGGTAAGCGTTATTACAAAGAGTGGGTGTTGTCAAGCTGAAAAGGTACGGTGTAGTGTCACGTGAGGGTTGTTGTCAAGGCTTCTATAGCACCATTTCTCTCTAAACGGTTAGTATTTGTTAGTTTAGATAGAAAAGGGGAATACAATGGTTTAATTAGTTTTAACCATGTGCAGATATTAAAGGGGAATAGTAAAGTTTGGTCGGTTTTTAATACGTGCAGTTATGATTGATTTAATTTGTCTGTTAACCACGTGCTTTTCCTTCAGTGTGGTAACGTGATATGTATGTTGTCATTGCGATGCCATGTTGTATTTAATTTTACGGGATATAATGTAGTGTGAATGTAATATGTACTCAATCATCAAACAGTTTTATTAATTTTTTGACAGGACCAAATATGAAGTGTTTGTATGGTTTTGTACATTACTGGAGCAAATGTAAGGGGGTGGGGTGCCTTTCCATTGAAATTATTTTTCTTTTGTAAATCTGTGTAATAGTAATGCTTTATAAGTGAACACAAACGTCATAATGATCATAATTTTTATGTACTGTACAGCTCATATTATGCTACACCACACGAGGCATTCTGAATCATGTATTCACGTCGTACTCGGTAACAGTGATCATTGCAATAAAATGGTAGGGCAGAAGGTGGTGCATGTTTACGAAAGTGTTATATTGACAGGAACCCTTTCAAGCAAGCGATTCAGCTTGTGAAAATAATGTTCCCTTGAGGCACTTTCAAACAATAGTCTATTTTCTTTGAGTTAGCTTACCTGGTATTTCATCTGAGATACCGATAGTACAGTAATTTTCTGCTGTATTGCTATTTTCTATATTGCTAGGCTCGAATATTATGGAACTTCCATGTGTTATGTTTGTGGTGGTTCACAGAAATGTGTCTGAAGCACTTATTTCAAGTTACAGGAGAAAGGTGAAGGGCGTAGGGCCGTAGGTTGCCAGTTAATGAACAAAATGTTAACTAGAGCGTAATAGTTTTGTTAGATTATCTCCCTTGAGGATGTCGCCACCAACAACGGAAAGGATTACTAAGTCTTCCAACAATTCCTACTACTTAAGAAAGGCGCCATATGCGTGATATCACACACATGACACATGATCATTTAGTGAAATATAATAGTGTTCATCTCCACGAGAGGATACGGCCGGACATTTATTTTAGATTATACTATTCAGACGTGAATGATTTGCCTAATTATGATCAAGTTCCATCTTAACGTAGCTCTATATATTCATTACTGACTTTGAATAAATGCTTAACCGTAGGGAAACCGGAATACCAACGTGTTCTAATTAATTAACTTGTGAAATTGTTCGTTGGAATTCGATACAACTGTTACTGTCATCGCTGTGGTCACATGGAATAGCATACCAAGTTTAAGTGACAGATAATAGTTTGGAGTGGTGGGGGACGAGGAGATGGACGTTCCTGTGGGTGTAGGTATTTTACAAGTTGGTATTGTGTCCAGCAGTCTTCAGCAACATAGGCTTATATGGACGTTCTCTACACAAACAAAAACACATTGTAACACGAACATTCTTTCCACACTCAATCATTCCTCCTTAAATTTCGAGTTCCGCGTGCTTATAAAAAGCTACGTAAAGGCAAGTATGACCAAGTAGGCCTGTACCAAATCTAAAATTGTGGCCTTGGGTGGTTGTGTACTGTACGTGACATTATTTGTGTATGTAGGTAGGCCTATACGTGAAGGTCAAACAGTACACGATTACCCCATTGCGTACGGTATCTACATTTACGTAGCTACCACTCACGTAATTTTTATACAAGATAGAATTTATGTAATCCCCTCCCCTCACGCTTGGCTAGTTATTCCCACGGATGTTAGGGTAACCTTTGCGATTTATCAAGAATTATGGTAGGCCTACCACACGTTAGCCCCAATTACACGTGAATATTTTGATGTTATGAATAAACAAAGTATGAAATACGATGGCACAAACGGGATAATTGTAGTAGGCTAAGTGTGAACCAGCTTTCAGGGTCTGTTTACTTTAATAAGGTGGGCAATACTATTATCATGGGTCTGTTATCAGCGTATCTCCACTCGTAATATTTTGTCCTTGGTGAAGTACAGAAATCACCACAGATAACATGCTTCATGGACACATCTGATTAATCAGTCATATGGAAGAGAAATAGTGGTGAGTGAAGATAACTTAAAATTAGGGTTACAGACCCTATCATTTTGAGTACAAGCTTAGCATAATTTTCTTCTAGTTTCTTAGAGGCAAGGGTAGAATGTGCATGTTCATGAAGAACCCGAATAATGAATTGTGCCACAGTGTCATTTACCCGACTGAGATAAACAGTAACATGATAACAGTTACGTGGTGTGGGAAGGGTAAGTGGCGTTGGGACCTTGGGTATGGATAAGTAGGCAGGGGAGGGAATGGGGAGGGAAAGTCGGCTGTTTGGGAACGTACCCTACCTTACAAAAGAAATGCAGAGCAGTTGGTGGTTGAAATGACAATAGTACGGAGGTAGGTGGTGTTATTGAGGATATGAAGATGTTTATATAATTTGTGTAGAATGTTGTGATAGAATCCTTGAGGGTAGTTTATGAACCAGGGTAAAAAGTAGTAGTAGTAAGAAGGCAATGTGCTGCGGGGTTAGTGACTTGGAGCCGGGAAAAGCAGAGGTTGGGTAGTGGGTAGTGTTGGCAGCGGCGTGGTGAGTGCATCCATGGTGGTGGTGGTAGTGGTGGTGGCCGGGAGTGACGCCTTGGGGTACACTAGACAGTGGTCGTGGCGTGGCCTCCTCACACGCGACTTTGTACACAACTTCACACACTAGCACTGCTTTGTACTGTAGGGTAGGTCTGTCACTTACACTACGGTACTATTAAGGTCTTCTTAACTTTTTTTCACTATTTTTCAGTTCTGTAGCGGCCGAGATTTTAACTAAATGAACTAAATATTGTTATGGCATTCGTAGGGCTATATGTTATTGTTATAATATTTATAACAGGAAGCATTTTATATACAGTTATGAAATATACTTCTGTATTCTAGACTGTTGTATATTATAAGCGCAATAGTTCTTCGTCTTGAAACTACGCCGCCTTTCTCATACAACCTTGGTCAAATCTCCCTCTGGGGTAGACCTACTATCACGAAGCGGTATGTATTATAACACAAATATATGTGTTGTGATACGGTGCATTTTCTTGTAGTTGTTTTAAGTCATAATCTCAACAGGAAAACGTAAGACGTCACAGTACAAGTTACATGGACAAGGGTAAGCTCACACTCTTTAACACAGTGTGTGACTCACATCAGCATACATGCCTCGACACACATAACCTACTGTCCTGGGTACCTTGACACAAAACATAGATACATAAAGCTACTGTACAATATGAAGTTGAACAAGTTATGCCGATTAGGACATAGTACCGGTACCAGATGTTACCGTATGTAAATAATCCAAAACCATCAGAACAAGAAATTACATGAATAGTAACACAATAACAACAATAACACAATAACAACAAAACATAATTAGTATTGTATGTCATTTAGGCAGTAGGAGAATCCATTGCATACCGTTGTGACTTGTGGGATAGCCTATCGTAGCCTAATATGGGAAAAATTACCATACTTTTGGAGGTTAGCCGTTCTAGCATCATAAATATTCCATTATAGTAACTCTGCTAAAACCTTTATGAGTGTATTGGCGGTCATTGTAAGGTATAGCCAACTTACGGTTTCATTGGGAGCATTACAGAACTAACCAGACATTTTTGTATTTAATTTGTTAAAATATATCGTAGTCTATTCATTATTGGAACATATAATATTCATTATAGCTTGTTAGAGGATAATTGTGGACATTTAGCATACGGCATAAAAGTTCGCACGCGGTTAATGTAAAAAAGAAGCGATCATTAAAAAAAAGTCATATATTAGTACATAACGGAAAGAAGGCCAACATTCACACTGGGAATATTGTTACATTTCAGTGCTCCTCCCTACTATCCCAGTCCCCTTCTCTAAATCCCCGCCCCCATTCCCACCCACTCACCCTGGCCCAATAATTTCAAGCTCCAAACACCTGTTGAATATAGCTCCCTCCCTCCACCCTCACCAACTCACGTGATCCTCCTGGTTTTGTTTGTTTACATCAGCAGTATACGTTTTTTCTTCATATTGATGGCTAGTTTTATATATTCCGACACTGGACATAGGCTTCATCAAACCCGTTACCCAGGTCATCTGCTACTCGCACACACGTCACGACTTCCGAACTGGTACCCAAAGTGTAAAATGGAATGTTGAATGAAGTTTATAAATTCACGTATCATCTCCAACAGAATACTCACTTTCCTCCACCTGATACAGTATGTGTCGAGAACGATTGCATAGTGAGAGGATGGCATAACAAAGAGAGAGAAAAAAGACGGTAGTAAAGTTTCGAAGGAAGGTTATTATATTAATTTTACAACCTTGGTTTGGCTGAAACTATAGTTACCCACGCATGTGACCACCCAGTGTCAAGAACACCCGTGTTGCAAGGCGCCGTGTTTTTTACTGGTTGGTGACTACAATAGAGCAACACTAGTCACTCCTCCAACCTTCTAATATACTCCATTTTCTGTCACAAAGGACAATCGACACACTTCATATTTCGACCCAGGCCTAATAATAATATTCTTTCTTTGGGTCTAGATCGGAAGTATATAGCGTCGGCCATAAAATTGACAACTGTGTGTATAGACTACGTACCAGTACTACACACTTGGCAAAGTAGGACTTGCCAAATATACCGGCGCACGTGGCAGCTCCAAATATCGGTGATTGGTATATATATTTATCTTCGCTAAGTCCGAATCCTAAACTAAACGGATATGTTAGAGTATCGGTATAGCCTAGCCTAATGCATTTACTGTATGTAAGGGCAAAACCTACTACCGTACCCATGTTCGAATTTGTGACTGTATAATCTTCAGTGATAGTTTGACATCGTATCGTAGCTATGTTTGCACGACCTCGCTGGACAGCAATGTCGTAGAAGTTGTGATGTTGGTATAGAGGTTGTCTTTCAAATTGAAGTATATTTCATATTTTGATGATTCCATAACTGAACTGTCTTGTCCCCGGATGAATCATAGACGTGTGTGTTTGTATGTGTGTATCTGTATGCCTGTACAGTATATAAGTTAGGAGTGTGCGTGCGCTCGTGCTAGACGCAGACTGTGATAAATCGTTGAGAGAGAGAGAGAGAGAGAGAGAGAGAGAGAGAGAGAGAGAGAGAGAGAGAGAGAGAGACTTCGACCCTCCAAAACCACAAGATCGTTCCCTCTCAGACCACACCTGCCCTCCCTTTCACTGATTCGCCATACTGCCTTCGTACCATACCTTACCCAAACACTTCTCTTCAGTATCTCTCTTTGTCGTCTACCCTCTCGTTTACCTTCCTACCCATACACATATTTATTCTTTCCTTACCTTTTAGTTCTTACCATACATTTTCTCTCACTCTCTTTCCATATCTCTTCTTCTCTCCCTTCTTCCTTTATTCTTCCATACTTTTCATCTCTTCTTGCAGTACTTTAAAATCCCCTCTTCCCTTATTCTTCCATCTTTCCTACCATCTTACCTTATTGTTTTCCTCCCATTTTTCGGACAAGTTACCATTTTATCTCCCATATTCCATCCCACTAAACTGGCCCACCTCCCGTCCAAACTCCCCCTCCCCCGTCCATTTCTCTTCTCACCTTTGCTTGTATCCGTCCGTTCCTCTCTCCCTCTCCGAGTCTTCCTCCCCTCCGGCTGTTTCTGAGGTCTTCCTTCCTTCCTTCCTTCCTTCCCACTTCCTTTAGCCTCTGGTCCCTGTCTCCCTCCCCCCCCCCCCCCCAACCACCTGGTCATTTCTTCATCCGTTCTTATGCCTCATCTTCCTCTCTTGTTTATCCTCTTCCCCCCTTCACTGTTCTTGTATAGATGAAATCCTTTTTATTCTCCGTTTTTCAGTGTCGTTTCTCCCTTCACCTCATTTGAAACCATCCCCTACCCTCATCCCGGGCTCTCGCTCATCTCCCACTATTGGCATTCCAACAGCTCTTACCTCACTCCCTGAAAGGCCTTCTTTTTTTTTTTGTCCATTTTCCTACCGATTGCTTTCCCCACCCTGTACAACCACGTAGCCTACTGTAAATGGCAACCCCCCCCCAAACCAACCACTCTGTCCCTCCCTCAACCAACGCCGCCCGACCACACCCCCACCCACGCTCTCTCCCTACTCCCACTCCCCCTCCTATAATTTCCTCTCATATTGTTGCCCTGTTCCCCCGCCCGTCCCCCAAACACTGCCCCCGTTCTGTCCCACATCTACAGTACTTTCCTCTGTCCCACCGCACTCTCCCACCACTCCCCTCCTTTTCTTCTGTTTTCTTCCCTGTTTCTGATTCCCTCAACGCATCCCTATATTATTTATCAGTCTTTTATCCAACCTCTCTCTCCCCTTTTTTTTCTGGACCTTATTCCCCGTTCTACCACCATAAGCCTACCCAAGAAGGTTGGTCTTACTGCTTTAGTACCGGTATCTCACGCTGGTACCAGACTACGACCTCTACTCACCTTCTATCATATTAGGCCTACTCGTAATACCCTTTGATGTCATTCATTTTTGTTTGAATTAGGCCCAGTCCTTCCTTTTCACTACACTTGTCACCCTTTCTTTTCTAGCTTCTATTTCCTCTCCCCCATAAGAAACTATAATTATGCTCTCTATTTCTCGTCATATCCCTAAAATTTCCTTCACTTTCACCCCCATTTCTCCTCTCTCTAATCATACTCCCGTCTCCGTACATCATCCCTTCTTTCCCCTCGTACCGATACACCATCCATACCATACCTCCACTTACTTCTCCCCCCCAAAACCACAAAATCACCTTGGATTGTTTCGTCAAGGTTGTGGTGGTTGTCATGGAATGGGGCTTCTCAAATCATATAAGTTTCCTTTTGACGGATCCATTGGTAACACTGTCGAATTCAGCAAGAGATGGCAAGGAATGGGATGTGGCTTCTATACTAATTTTATAAGCTACGTACTAATGGATTATCCTACCGTAGGCTAAGGGATGACGTCGTAAAACTACCTCTATATAGGTGATGTGTTTTATGGCACAAGTTTGATGAACAAAAAGCTTCGATATCGCCGATGAAATTAGGCTGACCATATATATTTGACACTGTTGACTCTTCTGTTATTTAATGGTTTTGATTTCATATGAATCACGAAATTGTCATAGGAATTTATAGCTGTTTATTAGATGCCACTACTTGACTATCACCTTGTGTTCATTGTAAGTATCTAAGCCTAACTGCAAAACCAAATTAAGAATGTCTAGTTCGGGGGCACGTAAAGGTTACTTGGGCTACTAAGAAGTAAGAGACGTCACACACTCACACACCCACACACAAAAAAAGAGCGACTGAAGTTAGTGAATTCATGATAAGGCACGTTAATAACTGATGATAGGATATATAAGAAGTAAGGTAGTAATTATTTGAAGTGTAATTATTACTCCGAAATATCTGCTCTGCATACCGTACCATATTATACCGTACAGCAGCAGATATCCAGTTGAAGTTTTTGTACCATTTTCTTGCCCCTTCCCCTCACCCATCTCTTGAGTGGACTGTGTGGTAATGACTTTGGCTACAGGGCTGTTTCCAGAATTTACATTGATTATTATAATTTCATATACGAATTACCCCCACCCCCCCTACCTTTGTAAGACCTTAATTCCGTCCAAGTGTGCAGAAACGATTTGACATTTAGTTATAACACTGCTATATAGCTCTCCATGACCTTGTTATTGCCACTCAGGAATTTCTTTTTAGATCTTCCTTCGATATTGCTTGAACATATTTTTATCATTAAGGTCTGCAAGGTTGTCTGTCTGATATATGAATTGTTGTACTTACATCCTGCGTGCTTATGGTCTTATTCAGCCTTAAACAGTGACTGATGACTTTGATATATTTTCACAATTTTCAGTTTAATATACACATGTTCAGTCGCGGTAAAAAAATAATCTTCCACATAGGGGTAACTCGCGTAAGGGTTTGACATCTTCCCTATGCTCCTTAGCTGATAAACATTCCAAAAAATAGGTCAAGTATAATTTAATTTAACACAAGTAGTTACACATTACTTAAAACAATAAAATCATATTATGTGAACGTAATTAGACAGTAAATTGTTTGAGTTACACATATGTCGATGATTATTTTTGACCACGACTGTACATTGCCCACGACTTTTATGTACTAGGTTTGGATGCGTAATATAGTTAATATTATTGGAAATTATTTAAATTGTCACAGGAAGACATCCGAGATACAGGGGTGAATTGTGATAGCCTAGGACATTTTTAATACAAAGTGACATACACCGGTATAATTATGTCTCCATAAAAATTCGAGACAATCTAACTTCATAAGAAATGGTTTGAGCTACTTTTATTTTCCTTTCGCATTCACTGTATGTATAAATGTTTGAGATCGCCAAGTCCCTACAATAAAATCTCCAAACCTCAATCAAGGGCAGACCTCACCATATATATGTGGCCAATATAAACAATATATAGATAGTTATCCATTTTTGAGGTTTTGCGGGGAACACACACACACACACACACACACACACACACACACACACACACACACACACACACACACACACACACACACCTACATACACACACACACACACACACCTACATACACACACACACACACACCTACATACACACACACACACACACACACATTGCCTCAAAATAACGAAACATTTGTATATTTATGGATTCTTCAGGTTGTACGAATACACCCTAGCTGTACCGTACATATATAAATAACTCTTCGCTGACTTGCATTCGTCTTTGGAGGGATGTGAAAATCATTGCCGCTGGGTTTTGCAAGTAGCCTAACATAAAAGTGATAAGAGCGTGGTGAGGTGTGCCCTTGTTTAAGATTTAGGGATTATTAGTATGATGGTGAGACTTGTCATGTGTTATCCAGTGTACAGTTGAACACACAAGTCCCTGACACCGTGGCTCAGTGACGTGTTTGTAAAAGATGGGACGCCTGTGTTTGTATAATTATATTGCATTTACTCTGCCTGATTCCTGGTAACTTCGGTACCGGAACTTCTCCTCAGTGTTCGCTTGAAGACTGAATATAAATACACAAATATATACGTCATCTATCACGGACTATTGCGGGCTGGTGCTTCCATCTGTAAAAAAAAAAAAAAAAAAAAAATGTTACTACATGGCTCGTGAGTATGTTAGTTTTTTTTATATATATCCAAAAAGATGACGATTAAAGTTACAATGGGTGTGATAGTGAAAGCTGTGAGTTATGGTCTGACAGGTTTTTTTTTTAGTTGACGGAACTTGACAAATGAATCTTTACTTGAGCGCCCTTCCTTGTAACAGTCATATGTTATCGGTAATATGGAAGCCAGCAGGAGTGGTTATTCTGATAGACAATATATGAACATTTGTTTTCTGCATCCCTCATAGAGTATAGGCTATATGAAGGAATGTGCAATAAGAGACATAGGGCCTAGCCTACAGTTTATTATCAATTGTATAAAGAGGCAGAGAGCTGTGTTTATAAGCAAAATAATGCGAGAATCTGATGTTGCCCGGTACCTTTATTGTCAAGGTGATTTATGTATTGTTAGTCTAGTTGTCATAATAAATGTTTACTTTGTTCCAGAATCTAATTTTAAAGTACGGTAGGCTATTTGCACTAGCAGAGAAATATTGTTGTTAACTTCAGTTCCCAGTATCAGTCAGTTTAGTTGTATATTTTATCCCATGCAAGGACAATTATCAGTATCATCTCGTTTACTTTTTTTTATCATTATCTTTCTCATGTCCTGCCATGGCTATGCACGCGAGTCGATAGCCTAGCCTGCCTTCACGAGTAGACTACAATCTTGGAGTTTAAAGTCTATACTGGTAATGCATGAAAATTATTATACTCCCACAACCTTTCACTTCCTTTTCTGTGACATTCTCTCCCGTGTTCCTCTTTGCCTACTTCACCGCAACGTGGCCAACACAAACCTCACGTCAGGGTCATACGTGAATAATGGAGTAGCTCGGGATGTAATCAGCCCACCGGAAGCGTCCATTTTACCGCTGGGATAGACAAAGAAAAGGGAACAACAATTCAGTATTATCCCCTACCGTATAGCCTAGCACAGCAGGCAGACTCGTGTGTGTTGGAAGCGGAAAAGAGATTCAGCAAAACGACAACAAACAAGTCTAAAAATATAGTATTGTGACTTGAGATACAATAATTTTAATCATTGCTGTGTTGTGATGTTATAGTACCTTCAAGTATTTTAAGTATCATATCGAGTGCATAAAACAAACAGTATTTAATTCATGAACTCTGGATATACATTACAAGGTAGCATACTAAAATAAACGGAGTAGCCTATTATGATGTACACAATGTTTGCGTTTAAAGAACACAAAAGGATTAAAGGTCACACTAGATAAGTTAAAGATAAGTGTTATGTTGTTTGTTGTTGTACCCCTTACAAAAAAAAAAAAGGAAATGACAGTACCTTCATATATCGATACAGTGTTACCAGGCAAGACTAATATACAGCAGACCAACTTAGTTTCTGACAGCAGTGTAATTGTTCAGTACAGTGTAGGCGGGACGTGAAATATTCGAGTGTCTTATCTGATAACGTATAACTTTGTTCAATCTATCACTGATACCCTGAATGTCTCGACTGCACCACTAGAGCTGATTTTAGTTTGGTTACAGAGTTAAACACCACCGCTGCAGGTACTTCCGTGTAGTTTAATTAAATATTGGCTTACCGTATTAGGCAATATGTTCAGCGTATGTTTGTACTAAATATGAAGACAACGAAACAGTGGATTAAATATTGGGATGTTGTGAAGTATTGTGGTCGATTATGACATATACTGTATACGTTTCCACACTGTTGCTAGTGTGTTGGTGATTTAATAATTGGTGTCATCTGCCCAGTCATTACTCTTTGTAGTGGAATTAGAGCATCCACAAAGCAGTTTTTTCCTATTCATGGGATTTGTCTGTTTTTATATTCACATTCGGCAAAGTGAAGGATTGGCATGCTTTTGTGTAAAGTGGACAGGTACAGTTGGGGAACAAAGTATCTGAACACCATTGGCGACTTCTGGTAACAACATCAGGAGTATAGTAGTTAGTAATAAACAAAATATATGAATAACTACATAACTATAACTGATCTTGGTAGACGTCGTGCAACCACAGACTGAAACAAAATGATCATTCAACTTGTAATTATTTTCTCTCATTGATGTATGTGTTTACTCTTGGAGAAGCCGATAACAGTGTTCAGATAGTTTGTTCCCAACTGCACTTATTCCTTGGTATACATTCCCTAGAAGAAAGGGAACACGACATGGACTTGTACAAACTGATTTAACAAGTGTAGAGAGTATTGCCCACTTCTTGCGTTGACGAGCGAATGTAGGACTAGCTGTCAGCAGTTGCATCAGCGATGGCCAAGAGAAAGAGAGAGAGAGGTGAAGTGTGTGTGTAAATGGACTTTGTTTCTTTATGTTTAGTGTGTGTGTGTGTGTGTGTGCATAAATGTGTGCATGATAAATAATTAATGTGTGGGTGTATACCACATGCCGTTTATAGTGTGTGTGTGTGTATGTAGCGATATCATGGGACTTAGCGACTGTTTGTTTTAGGTCCACGCCAGCCACTTCTGTCAACACTACTCCTGCCACCACTCCCTCTGCCACCACTTGAAAACTAAATATCTAACACTGACAACGTCCTCTTTCCACTTGCCACCACTACCACTGTTACTACGTGCTCTTTCCATCTGTGCCTCTTCTCCAACTGTCTATCCTTTTCAGCCATTGTTTGTTCCTGTTCTATTGGTGCGAAACTCAGTAGCAATAAGACAAGAATAATTGTATTGTATTGCTGGCTACCCTTGGCTACTACTTTAGTAATATGGTGCGACAGGGGTTCCGTATACAGTAAATCAGGGGGGATTGTTGTAGTGACAATTTCTGTTTCCGTTCCTTGGTCAGAAAGGTATATATAGTAGATTCTATTGTTGCCGAGCGAATTCAGCTAAATGAGGCTCGTTTGTATCTGTCTGAACACCCACTGAGGAGATGATCGAGAGACCTATAATTATGTAAGAGATTTTCTGGAGAGTAAACAAACGTCCCGTTACGATTGCACGAATGCCAAGATAAATATTTAAGGAAAAGAGGCGAATATATCTTTCATGACATTGGATATCCAAGTTCACCATCTGACATGAGAGGAGACAACTTTTGGTGGTAACTGTAGTCTCTATCTCTTATCTACGTTATTTTCAGTCCTGTCATCAGTGTTGTTACCGCAACAGCTAGAGTGCCATCATCGTTGCCATAACAAACCATTTAAAGTACCAGCGTAGTAATATGACAGTACACAATATCTACTTCTGCTATCATTGTCCTTGCTAAGTGACACACACACTGCCCGTGTAGACCAATTCCTACCAGCCCACAGCTCGACCCTTCCTAAACCTCTTGCCATTCAAGCCACGTCTGCTTTACCCTGCCACTTCTTTTATCCTCGCCTCTGGATTCCACAGCCGCAGCCACCGTTAGCCGTTACTATAATAAACTATTTGTGTAGCCACCACCGATAAAAAACATCGTAGCCACTCGTCAACCTGTGCCAATTCATAGCCAGTGAATTAATTATCAAACACAATTCTTCCCTCCAGTGTTTATATCTTTGATTTGTATTATCACCACCAACTTTACCGCATATTTATAGTCCTTCACACCCAATTGTTGCCAAGCATCACAATGGCTTTTATTCATATATTCCACTGGTCTCAGACATAGGCCCCAAACAGGCTTCATCATTCTCGGTCATCCCATCTTTCATGAAGGTTTGGATTTCTACACGTCAGCCTTGTCGTCCTTGCCACCATTCCCTCCCTTTCTGCCACTCGTGCAACCCCTACCATCTTTTCTCGACATCCCGTACCCATCCGCCCTCATCTCCGTCA
This sequence comes from Petrolisthes manimaculis, assembly GCA_034508575.1. Classification (NCBI taxonomy): domain Eukaryota; kingdom Metazoa; phylum Arthropoda; class Malacostraca; order Decapoda; family Porcellanidae; genus Petrolisthes; species Petrolisthes manimaculis. Next base: position 22,010 of record JAWZYT010001405.1, on the reverse strand, counting down.
ACCACGTTAACCCAACATAACTGCCTCTCACCCACCCACCCACCACAGGCACCACTACACTGCCCCTTTCATTGTGCCTAGCCTTTGTGCTTTGCCCTTCACCCATTGTTGTTATTCTATTTTTTGTTCACCCTCGCTGCTGTCTTTCTTATACAGTATGTCTACGCCCTTACTCTCTCCCTCCATCATTGTGTTTGGGGAAATGGGAATTATAGTTTTCCCGGCGTCGATCTCTCTCTCTCTCTCTCTCTCTCTCTCTCTCTCTCTCTCTCTCTCTCTCTGGGTTACAGTGAGGTTGCTGACCCTACGCTGCGTTACAAGGATGGTCGTGACCTTTACAGTCCTGTTTAGACATCACTGTGACCTTTTTCGCAATGAAGTAAACAGACCAGTCACCAGACCAAGCTGGCACACCATGATAAGGGAATGATAATTATGTGGAATTGCGTATGCCTATATATTTTCGAACCGAACACTTTTAACAGTTTCAATTGGCACACGGTATATCACACAATGAGGTTTGCGTATACATTTTGAGCCTCTTTGGTGTGTACTGAGTAAAACTATATGTGAAATGAACCCCTTGTGTCGCTACGTACCAAGTGGTTTATTGGTTATTTAGGCTCATTCTCGCGTAGGAAGATGAATGTGTGTGCATGTAAAGCTTAGGAAATAAAAACCTGACCCAATCGAGGTAAACTACTTGGCCTAACCTGAACTAACAACTGGGACCAAACATCATATATATAAGACTTGTCTTTAACAAAATGTCTTGAACATATCAGCACCTCATGTATAACACACATCTCGTTTACAATTACCACACTTTATCTTGTCCTTAATTAAGAATGCCAATGGAAAGAATAATGTTATTTAAGTTTTTTTTTTGTTCCACGAGGAAAACAGCATTACGAAAATAAGTACACACTGTATTTGGGACAGAGCGGTGCGTGTGACTAAACAAGGCGGGAGGCACCATAGAGTTATACTGAAGAAGGTATAGAATGATCCAAGTGTCAGTCAGAGAAATGAAACTGAATACCTGATAATGACATCACCTCCAGTTAGAGATTTTTTTCTTCTAATGCTTGACCTTTGTCTAGATGCAACATAGATGATTGGGAATCTTATCTTTGTAGTTGGAGGAGCAATTAAGTAATGAGGGGGCGGTTAGCCCTGGGCCCCTGGGTCTCACCATTATCAGAATAGTGACCTTAGATAAGCATGGAGGCCATTGAACGGGAGTATTATGACATTATGAATAAATTATAAATGTTTTTAATTTTATCAACTGTACACACATGTTCTTACACTGATCATCTAATCGGTGGCCTTTTAATTAAGCGAAGTAATGTATTTATTTTATAATCCATTGGATGATGTTATTAGAATTACGAATATTTTAAAGAAAAGCTACTTGTCTTTTAGATTGCACAGAAAAACTGTAAAGTTTATATGCTCTTCCAATATGTAGAGCTATGAAAATGCATAAGATAGCACATGATACTGTTGTACCGTACATGCTGCTGCTGTACAGTATATCTATTTTATTTTGCCACAGGTCAAATTCAGAAATATAGTAACGTTACATTATTATATTTCAGTTGTGATGTCTGCTGTGCCATGCCCTCCGTGATGATACTGGCAGCAACGTGACCAGGCCTACGAGAGGCTTCGGACCCTTGTAGTGACCTCCCCTTCCATCCATATACTGTACTGCTCAACACATTCCTACACCACCACCACCACCACACCCATTGTCAGTATGGGGTATGGATACTCACTTGTCTGGTGGGTGTGCGTGGCATTGGGGCTTCTAGCAGGTGCAGTTACAGCCACCGCCAGCAACTATGATGATGTCTACGACTACGACTACACCTATGGTGATGAAAGCTTTAATTATGAAGGTGAGGACTCAAAGAAGCCACCCGGGCCACCCCTTCAGGCGGAAAGTCACACCGTGCTCGCTGTAGCTCCCCCAGTAAAAGGTAAGTTAATTAAGCTACATCAAAGAAGGCACTGCTCACTCTTCAGGCTCGGTTGTTGCTTCTATTAAAAGTTCTTGTCTTATTCTTATGTTTTGTATTGCGTGCTGTGTACTGTACATTGTAATATGTGACGAAGACTGTACAATATTTTGTTTTGTTGAATCCAGTCCTGCATTTATTGGTGTTGAACGATTTGTAGGCAGATACTGGTAACGAGTAATATTTTTCAAACACATTTAACATGATCATGGTGAACTGGTGTAACTTAAGTTGTAGCTGTCATTGTACGTCAGTATCATGTAAGCTAATGTTTTATGTAATTTGGATGTTTTTACGCTCTACTAATCCCACGTAATAATATCAGATTTCATTACTTTCCAAATATTACTTGGTTCTTACATACAGGTCTAATTGTTACCAAGCAGTTTTCTAAGCCTCCGGTACAACTTTATCTCATACGTAATTCAAATTATCATCATACCGAGAATGTCAGCAGATTTCCCAACATCATAAAATGCAGTACTGTTTACATTTACAGTATATTAGTACTACAGTACTGTATATGCAGAAATAGTTTGGTATTGTAGGTTGTGTGAATTTGCATGTGATGTTTATACATGCATACAGATCATAGATGTATGTAAAGTATTTTCCTGTATTACACTGTGTTCTGAATGTTTCTTGTGTGAATATAGTTCTATTGCTTTACAACTGTTCAGCTTGTTGCATTACACTGTTGCATCTGTGTTTACTGGAAGGAATTTTAGTGATGTGGTTTTAAACCAGGCATTAGAAAAGTTCAGAACTTTTGTTTTTAACTTTGAGTTGTTGGTTCTATCAAGAAGTGTTCCTGTCCGGGCATACTTTCCCTGCATGCAGATGACACCTTCCCTGCCATGATGTGTGCTGGTGAGTTCACTTGTGTTTGTTCTCTAGACTTAAGCCTGCATCTTTGTGGCTGGACACACCTCCCTGCTGTGGATTGAGAATGAGTCTGGTTTTGTCATGTACATTTTTATACTTTGTATTTTGTGTTTTGTGAAGCTTAGGTTGTTTGTTTTGCATCAAACACTGTTAGAGTTACAGATATTGGTACAGTAGTATTCTGCACCAGTAGTACCATAATGTACAGTATATTTATTCAGCACTGAATTCAGTAGAACAGTACAGTATTATATAGTACTGAAAGTTTTAGTTGAAGTATAGAACTATAGATAGATAGCTTTATTATATGATAATATCTCAGATGTTTTTCCTGTTGCCAGTACATACAGTACATTAATGTAAGTTGCTTGATAGGGCTCCATTTTAGTTATACTGCAACATTATTTTTATGGTTGAAATAGCATAAGTTAATGTCACTGTCCTGTTTGCCTTTATAGTCAATTCATTTAGATAGTTTTTGAAGCCATAGTAACTACACATATTATTATTTGATAAATGTCAGTTTAATGAATAATAAGACAAAACTTATATGAGGTGGGGAATTTGAAGACCTTTTCTTGTCTGCATTAAAAGGTAGGGAGAAAATTTGTTTGTTTAAGAGTATTAATGCAATTTTGTGTGGGGATTTTCAGACCAAGGTGACAGAGAAGAGATGCCGCTGTGTTGTCCCACTAATACGCTGTATCACATCCCCCACAACTGCTCTCAGGCTCCACCCGGTTGGACCCCAGAACCCAAGCTGTCCGGTGCAACAGACGCTTATTTTGTTTATAAAGGGTTTCCAAAGTATGTTTTGCTTGTATATCGGTGTTTGTATATGCATGTGTGTGGATATATAACCGAGTGTGTAATACAGTACTGTACAAGAATAATGATAAGCAATTTACTGTAATTGACATTAGCCAGTGGATAAAAGTTTGCTTGATAATACGGTACCTGTATGTATGTTGATGACAGATATAAAATGTATTTAATTCATATTGAAGTTGTTGGTGTCATTATTATGCATTTTTCTTCTTACTTTGTGGTAACCTGTTTACTGTACTGAAATTACTTGTGTAAGATCATTTACTGAATAGCAGTATTGATTCTGTATTATATTGCAGGTGTGCGCAGTATGATCCAGTACCCCTATATGAAATGCAAGTGTTCTTTAGCAAGGGAAAGGCATTCGTGTCCTCAGCCATCCACCTTGACCCCATCCCACCCTCAAAATTCTGCGTCACTAAGGTAACAATTACGTGTATATGATACTTATTCAGCATAAAATTTCCCCCTTTCCATTACAGTGTATTGATATTGTAAATCATTGCAATGATCTAAGGATATAAATACTAACCTGATTTGCTTTACATCTTAACAGGTATATGATGAGGCCGACCCGGAAACGTGTGATAAACACCAGACCAAAGTTTTTGCTTGTCTCGAGAAGAAAATGGAGGAGCCTGGCCTTTACTGGACAGGGGTTGGAATTGCCCACTTCTTCCTTGTCCTTACCCTCCTTGCCTTTTTCTTGGTTAGGGATCTACGTTGCCTTCAGGTTTGTCATGTATTTTTGGTCATCCAAATGCATACTTAACTAACATTTGTCATAGTCTTCTGTATTTCATGAGAAGAAATAACTTATATCAAAAGTTTGCCTGCTGAAACCTGACTAGTCAACTTATACACCAAATAAATCAACTGTGGACCACAACTTACTCACACTGAATCCTGGTAGAACATCAGCTTACAATCTATATTGATATAAAAAAGTCATTACATTCATTGCATTGAGATATTAAGTGGAGCTCCCTTGATCCGGGTCTCTGGGGAATAATCAGGATACAGTACCTACTGGGCCGTTGTCAGGTCTGTCTTCAGGCAGTACATGTATGTAGCCAACTGGTCTATGGTTACTCATGGCTGATGTCTTGGGTGGTTTAATTTAATTTAATAATAAAATGTGAAGAGCCGAACTGAAAAAAGTTACACCTGAATTTACTTTACAACAGGGCCAGTATATGATCTGCTTCCTTATCTCACTGTTGCTGTACAACATCTGTCTTCTGCCTGGGTCCGTCCTAACTCTCCATGTCAGCATCGTGTCATGCGTCTCTCTTGGTGAGTGATGTGTCAACTCTTGGTTTTTAATGACCTTGGTTAACTTTTTATGAAATGGCTGTAAAGTAGCAGATATAATTATCATCTTTTCTTACTGTTATTCATTAACTTAATTTTGTGTGTGTGTGTAGGATATATCATCAATCATAAAAATGTACAGTAAAATGTACAGTGATACCGGTATGTACAGTAATTGATTCCTTGCTTATGACTGTTTCAGTATAAAACATTTGATACTTGAAAAGAACTCTTTTTCTATAGTACATAAATGGGTCATGAAGAATTCAAATATTACTTTGCTATTTTATGACAGAATATACTTTCTTTCTTCAGGTGCTGTGAAATATTTCTTCTTCAGTGGTGTGATGCTGTGGTTCAATGTTATCTGCTTTGATGTATGGAGGACATTACGGTAAGTGTAGTAAATAAATCGAGAAAGGGTTTTCTGAGACTTACAGTTGTCATTGTTCGATCAAGACCTTAAAGTACCATATACAGTAAATACAATCATGGTTCAGTTAGTTTAACCCTTTATGGATTTTAGAATTTTAAATTAATTGATGAATATTAGGCGCCGCAACATCAAGGTCCTATAGCGCCAGAAAAAGGTGATAGAGAGGTTGTGACAGCAAGCAGGAAGGAAATAAAAAGAAAGAAGGGACAGTTGAAGAACTGAAAGATGGGAACCATTTAGTCTGATCTCTCACTAGCGACCTTCCTAGCATGGGAAGCCCTCTCTCCCCGAAATCGGGGCAGAGCAGGGGCCGGATCCCCCTCTAGTCTAGCTCGCCAGGTCTCAAGAGACACACAAGCCGCCCCTCCACGTCAAGGCGGTTCCCGTTAGGGGGGTGGATTTTAGAAGGCACGTTGCAGTCTACTGGGCGGATCTTACAGAAGGCATATCGCAGTTAAGGGGTGAATGGAAACAATCAGTCCTATACAGTAATAATATGTTTGTAATTCTTTCATGGAGTTAGACCTTCAATTAGCTTCTTCCTGTCTGACTCATCAGAGTAGGTGGGTGGAAAAATTTAACTGTTTTTGGTTAAAGTAAAAGTTTTACAGCTGGTTGCCCTTCCATTTTTTTTCACCTTCTACAACAAAGAGGAGATACATTAGATATATTCTTCAAATATCTGGGCCTACTACGCAATAATGGCAACAGTGTAAAAAAAAATCATAGAATGACCAGAAGTAAACAAATTAATTCATTAATAATATTTGAAAAGGAAAGAATATGCAGGAATACCATTAAATCTAGTCAGCTTTCCACTTTCTTGATACTGTATCTTGTAAGGTTCATTTGGCTCATAATGTGGCCAGATTGTGTCAACATCTTTCACTTATATCACATAATTCTGCCCATGTATAATGATTCATCTCCTCGAAATGACTGTTAACTAATTACTATATGATTAATTGGAGAACCTTCCCATTTAGTTATATAAATGTTTCCAGTAAGATTTTATGTAATGTGTTTTCTAATCCTGTGTCTATCTTCCTGTATTAGGTCCCGTCAAGATGTTGGGTCCCGTAAACGATTTCTGCTGTATTCATTGTATACGTGGGTGGTGGGGGCAGTGTTGACAACAGCTATACTGGTAACACCTTATGTCACTGGCAAGGAACATGATTCTTCCCTCATGGAAACTACCCCAGATGGTTGCAAACTCAAAAGTGAGTTATCTGTTATTCTTTAAGAAAAGTTTGCATTTTGTGCACAAATCAATATCAAAGTACAGTACTGTAAATTCCTGTATTACTCATGTAGATGGGGTATTCAATTTATCATTGAAGTAAGTATTCACACCATGGTCATATTTGTAAAATTAATAGAACCGTTTTATTGTTACAGCATTGGTCTCTGCTTGATTGGTTTTAGTTTATGGACAGCCTAAAGCTTCTCTATTCCACCAATTAGTTTTCTAATGGCTTAAGGAAAGTTGTGAATCTAGACTGAGCAAATCTAATATGAGAATGTAGGAAGAAGAATGAAGAATAATGAAAATAAGTGCTAGTGTGATAACTTCTTTCAGTTTATGTTGGTTTACCATTTTATCCACCTTTGCAGCCGACATGAACATGGTGCTGTTGCTGGTGGCTGGGGTGATCATGGTGGTGGATTTAGTTTTTCTGTCCCTTGCCACCTCCAACATCTGTAAATACCCCAGGTTTGGCAATGGACTTCCTCGCTCCGAAGCCTCACTAAGGTGATTATTATTCCCACTTTTGCACCTTCCCAGTACTTTGTCTCATATAACTTCACTCAAGGAGCCCAGTGCAGAGTTCTTACCAGGCTAATCTAATTGACATTTCCTATATACAATATTTTACTATATTTCCCATGTCATACTTTATATGCTGGATTAGCATATTGGATTTTGTATGTTAGCATTTTATATATATTTTTTTTTAATATATTTTGAATATATTATTGTAACAAATAATAAAGCTTCAACCAATCGTACTACAGTATATTTAGTCATTATGATATTAGCCATGGAAATTGACTACACTCTCCTCTCTTTTTATGCGAGTTTAAATTATGCGAATTTGAAATACATGTAGTGTGTATCATGAAAAAAATTAAATAAATGCAATTTTCACAAACTCTTAAAATAACACGAACAAGGAGGTTCAATTTTCAAGTTAAAGTACCATTATTTCTTATGGAAATGTACAATTTACTTTATGCGAAATTCACTTTATGCGACCCCTTCAGGAACCTAACCTCGCATAAAAAAAGAGGAGAGTGAACCATTGTAAGTGTTGAACCTGACATACCTTCTTATCCTCAGCCTCAAGCAAGGGTGGAAGCTCTTCCTCATCATGATTGTCCACAACCTTATTGATGTTCCTGACGACATTTTTGACATACGTGTTGTCGAGTGAGTTGCCTGCGTTTTGCATGTACAGTACTGTATGAGCTTATTTGTAACTGTTCTTTGGTGGATCTGCAGTCAATTTTTTCTTACCAGAGAGGCATGAAGCACTGTCTCTCTTTAGCCATTCACTAACTCATTTTAAAAGGGATAGATTCATGGTCAGTTGTATGGTGAGGTTTTTTTTTTCCACATATTGATAGTATAGTAGAAAATATTATGTTGAGTTAGCATTACATTATACAGTATGGATTTTGTATGTTAATTTCTTGTGTTATGGTCTGTTGCTATACCTAGTGTGTAATTTTGATAATGTACCTTAATACAGTACAGTACAGTATACTGAACTGCTAAGTTATATTTTGTTATTTAATGATAAATACTTGAATTTAATGTTAATACAGTAATTTCATGATTTCTGAAGGATACTTATCGGGTATTTCTACTCCTTTGGTACTTTTTTTGCCTAGCTGTACTAGTACCAGAAATATACAAATACTGTACTGTAAGAAAATAGCAAAAAAGTACTGTAGGTCAAACAATTATTGAAATACTAATATTTGTCTCCTTGTCAGCTTGTGGAGGTATATGCTGGTGGAATCGTTGGCCATCTTTGCCGTGTTTGCATACCGGAGGACGGTGCTGAGGGTAATTTACCGCTGCTGTCCTTGTTCTGGCCCTTGCAACAGTGACGAACATGAGATGAACCACGTACAGGAAAAGGACCAACTTACCAATGGTGTCTAATTCTTCAGTATCGTTGTAATGGTATCTAGTGAAGCTGAAACTTAAAGCATGGATTTTGAGTGGTCTGATATACTACAGCTCACTCACATGCATAAAGTTCCTCTGTTGCAAGAAAGAAAAAGTTGTGCACGGATTCTTACATTACCAAGAACTATTGGTAATGTGTGTTGTGCTGTGATAATGGTGTGCTATCCGCCAATTCTCGAGATGAGTGCTCTCTGCAGTTGTCAGACAAACATATTCTCATGTGCCACATAAAGTACATATTCAGGAGCTTTATGGATTCTCCTAAGTGACTTGAGGATAGAAAGTTTACATTTAATTTGTGTTATCTGTTGGGTGGTTGTGTGAACTCTGAACTACATTTCCAATTGAAATTTGATAGTTTATAATTTTCAGCCTAGGCTTAACATTTTCCTAAAATTTTGAATTGAACTGGTTTTTTATAATGTTTCTTTTTGTGTATTTATTTAGTTATCTATATGCCAACATTTTACAACCATGCCAGAAGAATGTATGCTACAAAATATCGCATGTTTATCAATTAAATCATGTTGAAGAGAGTGAGTTACTATGTTCATTTATCTTTCAAGTATAGGGAGGAAGACACATGAAGCTTAGCCATTGGTATCTTAGTGGGTGAAATTTGGCAAACATTATCTGTGTACAAAACTGATTTTATTTTCACTCCTTACCAGTACAGTAGTGGGAGCTGTCATTTTGTCTGGATAGTAAGTTTTACTGAGATAGATTGAGAAGAGCTACTGTAGTAATTTCAGTAGTGGATGGTATTTAAAGTAAAGTGGAAGTACAGTAATAAAGCAACATTGCTTTGTTGGATTTACCATTTATTCAGGTTGTTGAATATTGTCTGTAAAAATAGAATGTAATCTTCAGTATTTGGATATATTATGATAGACTTTCATATGGCTAGCTGGTAAAATTTTTACTGAAATTAATTTAAGAAGGAATGGTTGTATAGTATTTTACAGCATGTGAAAGTTTCATGATCTTTTATATTTTTTTGTACTTTATAATTACTGTATACGGTATATTATGATATTCATATCTAAAACTGTAGCTTCTATTTTGAATGTTGAAGGGCTACTGGATTGAAAGGTTACAAAATATGATGAGAAATTTAGCTTTGTATTTTGTGATACTGTGGGACACAAGCGTATGTATAACTTTAGAATGATATTTTTGTGAAGCCTCAGCCAAGGGAGGAGTTCAGCGCAAAGCAAGAACAAAGTGGTTAGATTTTTTTTATAGAGCAAAAGGAGAAATGGTAGTGAGGTACTTTTCATAAATAGAACCTGCAACAGTGATTTAAGAAGCATTACAACCGTCTGATGCATTAAACTTTTAAAAGGGAGGGTAAGATGTTAGTGGGTTAACTTGGAAGAAACATTAAGATAGACTAATTTGCTAAGGGAAGGTAAAATGTCATTGGGTTAACTTGGGATGCTGCTTCCTTCAAACTGTGTAACTAAACAAACCACCAGTGATAGTTTGTTTCTTGACACACTTTAGAGGAATCAATGGCCATCAATTTATTTACAGTATGATCATCCCTCTAATTTCCATGTTTTCATGTTCTATAGATATTTTGCTGGTGGTCACATTTTCAGTTTTTTTTTTTTTTTTGTAATCATATTTTCATGATTTGATCAATATGGAACTGCTCTCTGGTGTTTTGATTGCCAACAAATGCTCAACTTTAAAATACTGTACAATTTAATAGTGCTCTTTGTATAGTATTATTAGAGGTAGTAAATATGTTCAAAACTTCAATTGTATTTATTCTAACTACAGATGAAAATTGTATTTATTCTAACTACAGATGAAGTTAAAGTAGGTAAATATACAGTGAGGTATATTAAACACGGCCATGATATAAGGTATTTTACAATAATCTATGTAATAATTACTTTATGTAAAATAGTTGGTAGTAATTTTTATTCTGTGGTAGTTATCCATATTCATTCCTTTCCAATATTTGCAGTTATCAGGATTACTGCATTCCGGTGACTGCATTGGAGCATGTGGCCAAATTTATAGTGAGTAGTGTTGAATTTTTATAGAATGGTTTACTTGATGAAAACCCAACAGATTAACAATACAATTATCTTCTTAGTATAAGGGGATAATACACTTTTGAAATATTGGAGCACATTGATTCCTCCAAAATATGTCGGGAAACAGGACCAGATGAACAAAAATAATGGTTTCCTGTCACTTGGAATGGTTTGGAGGAATCAATTGGTCCAGATTTACCAACATTGTACTTCCCCTTTAAGGCTCTGTCATTGATGTGCCATGTGAATGAGAGTGAGGATGTGCAGTGCCTGTTGAGACGGACAAATATACTGTTCACGATATCCATGCCACATTCCACCGCCTTTGTTATACCTTTACTGTCCAGTCCATTATCAGTTTAAGGGGGTGTGGGAGTAGGGGACAGGCTTGGGGGGTTTTGGGGGTGCGGGAGTAAGGAGACAGGCTTGGGGGGGTGCAGGAATAAGGGACAGGCTTTCTCCCACCCCACCCCAAGCCTGTCCCCCTACTCCCGCACCCCCCAAAACCCCCCCAAGCCTGTCCCCCTATTCCCACACACCCTTAACAGACTTGAAGTAACATGTCAGTAATTCCTAAGTTATTATTCTGGGTTAATCTTCCTCAGGTGTAGGTTGCTGATATATATATATGTATATTTTCTTCCAAATTTATTGTTGTGGTGTCAGGCCAACTCTAGCTACACAGCACACACATTCATGGAAATCATCAACTGTATCTCCAGAATACCTGTCTTCATATCACAACACAGTACAGCCACAATCGAATATCCACCGACACTTTCCTTCCATCGTAGTAAATATCTTGGTAATAAAAAAACAACACATGTATGATTTTGCAGCACCTCTTAATGATAATTGAGGGGGTTGAGTTGTTGTATGATTATATTTCGATATGATACTGATTTACTTGCATGATGGAAGGAAAGTGTCGGTTGTTATTTGATTGTGGCTGTACTGTACATGGTGTGATACATAACCCCAAACCACCTGATCTCCTTGAACAGTGAGGAGAGTGGCCCTTTGTGGTGGGGTAGTATTATTTACACTAACAATCCTTGCTCACTGTGGCTTGTGCTGTGACCAATCCCATGATATGGTACTCCTGTGAGGGAGCGAGGCATCAATACGATAGATGGATGAAATTCATTGGTTATACAGTACCTTTTTTTGGAGGTAATTTATTGGCTGAGTATTGTGAGAAGTCTTATAAAATATTATACTGTAATGTAATGTTCAGAAAATCTTTGTTACTATACCATTACCATTTTTCACTGTGATGAGTGGTTGCATACCTTCCCTGTTACATTGAGCATCATTGTGATATAGCCATAAGTTAGCTCATGTGTTGGGTAGGGATCCTATCTTGTAAATGTTCAGATGCCCATATGAAATGTTGAGTGGATTGGGCTGCTGTAATATTTTTTTATCTGTACACTTTTCAAGTGCCAAGACTGATATCACTAAAAGCTGGAGGATGTACGGCATTCCATAGCTTTCTAGTTGTTTTACAGTACATATTTATAATCTATTTTTTAAAGACTTGATAATTATATGAATAGGCTAGGATATTATTATAAATAGCAACTGAAGTGTTGAAAAGGCTATATATTGTGTAATTTTGTAACATATGGTACAGAAGTGACATGTAGAACTTTATTGCTCTTAGTGTACTTGTACCACAAGACAATTATACAGTAAATGGAAATGAAAAATAATTCACTGTTAGTATCAACCTGTATCATGCTAAGTATAATTTTGATATACAGTAAGAGTAGGTCCTGAATTAGAAAATTCTTTTTTTGTTATTGTATGATCATTACAAGGACTACAGTAGTTTTAAATTTAAGATTCTCACTTGGTAAGAGGCAGAAATGAAGATAGGCAACATACTATAGTTATGCATTACCATAATAACATTATTTTTTTCTTGATAGTAGGCTGTCTGTACACTGGATATATTCTTATCAACCATAAATCTCTTTGAAGTGCTCAAATCATGGAGTTGCTTTGACAATTTAAATTTCCATGCTCTCCAGCATGGATCAAAACATTACAGTTTCTTGCTTAGGAATAATATATATAGTTACCTATTAGGATACATAATTGTGAAAACATGCAGATAACAGATACAAACCTGCTTGACAGAAACTGCTGCAATTATAAAGTACAGTACAGTACAGTATTGTCCAGATATTACTGAATTTGATAATGACCTTTCTCATTGCACTAGTTTTTTCTGAAATTTATTTTTCACTTACTCTCTGCCTTATTCTTTTAAATTTTTAATACTACAGTACAGTATGTTGTTCTTCCATTATGATTTAGTGCCATATGGTGTCTTGCTTGGTACAGAAAAACTTATTAATTCGGCACCCATAGGACCTCGGCTGTGTAGGTTGCAGTGAAATCCTGAATATCTGCATCACATGAATGTTCCGAAGTTTCAGCTCATTGGGACTTCCCTTTTCTTTGCAGATTTTTTAATATGTATATACTGTAATTAAATAGCAATTAAATCACCTTATACTGTATTACATTTCATTACACCACGTACATTTACAATAAAATCGATTCATGTACCGATGATGGGTTTGGCAGTCATCAGGTCCTAAGGAGGCTCAGGACAGTACAGTATCATTAAACTTTCTCTTTGACGAAAAACTTTTTGTCAGTAAATTTGCATTACAAACTGAACATAATGACAAAGAAAACTTTTACTTAAGAAATAATTTAATAATGATATCCTATTTCAAATATAGAAATCCTGTCCATGCCATCCAAAAAGACAAAAACCTGGGCTATACTGTACAGTATTGTAAAAAGATCCTTGCTGTTTCCCAAGGATATGTAGAAGTACAGTACTGTACTGGATAAATAATTATCATGGTACCAGTACCATGGGATAACCAGAGGCCTTGAGCAAGCACACAAATTAATTATGGTCTTGTATGATTACTTCGCAGCTTACTGCATGCTCGATTGTGATGACAGGGATAATTATTTAATTAATTATAGATAAGACGACACAACTTAAATGTTAGATGAGTAGATATTTGAAGAAGATGAGAGAAGACTGCCCTAAGACTTTTATTTAATGAAGAGTAGGGACAGCAAATATGAAAGGAAAAGGAAAGGAGGAATTAAAGATAGAGAATTGTAACCAGAAAATATTATGAACTATTTGATCCTCAACCCCTCCTCTATACTATATCTGGATTGCTGTTCTGTGGTACTGTTGGTGGCAGGATATACTTTTCTTTCATTAGCTCACCTCTTACTTAAGATTTGCCACATTGGCCGGGATCCACAGAGCACTTACGCCATTGTAATTTAAAGCACAGATACTGCGGCTGACTTACACCGTAAACGGAGATATTCCTCCGTCAGTGGCTGAGTGGCGTCACACCGTCTGACTTACTGTCACTTACATACCCTGCTTACACTGGTATCCACTAAAGTAATATGTGCTTCATTGCTAACGTCACAGGCGTAAAGTTACACCTGATTGGCAGTGATTGCACAGACGAGTTCTTGAAGATCACACATTTGTGACATTTCAAGATTCTCATTGTACACTCGCAATCTAAAATTTGTAAATAAGTCTTGTTGAAGTTTCTAACAATTTGAAGTACTAATGAACCAGTTACAACACGTATCCTGTTTCACATTTGCTTGAGCTCACTTCATACTCGATCAGGCTATTCGAAGCAAGCCTGGTTACATATTTTGGATTGCGAGTGTACAGTACATTTGGATATATAGTTTCAACTGATATTATTATGTGGCCTCTGTAAGCTAACACCTCATGTAAAGTTGGGTAAGAAACTAAGAATGTGGATAATGGTCGCCGCGTCGAGACTAGTGAGTCGAAAGTCAAACCTCGAGGAGAGTCGAGTCGTGCAGATGTCAGTGTAGGAGAGATTGTGTTGAGGAGCAGACTTGACTCAGACACACACCAGTGGGTGACGTTTGACCCACTGTCGGTGTAGGAGTTGGATGTCACGTGTCATTTCCCAAGGTAAGCAGCTCGACTCCTGAGTCTTGTAATATGCATGTGTGAGTCCGGGAGAGGTGGTGGGCTTAGGGATTTATACTTTAGTCTATAAGGCAAACAAATAGAAGTATCCACCATTGTCTGGGTTGATTTTGGAAACAAAACAATATGTCACTATCTCAAATAAATTCAGATACCCTAAAGATATTAACTGTACCTATATAATACTTGCTTGCTATTAGCACTATATTACCCTTAGTATCTTGACACTATCTAATAGGCTAAAATGAACAACAGTTCGGTAATTATCCAGTATATTGTCGTTTTTTATTATGATGTTTCTACCCTCTTAACCCACTAATTTATACAATTCTAAGAAACTTTTCTTCTATGACATTTTCTTCGGCGATGCCTCATTTTGGAATCAGCCTGACCTTACCTAACCTAGAGACCCTCTAACCTAAGGGTCTCTAACCTAACCTAGACCGCAGCAGACTACAGAGACCTAAAATTTAGCCTGGGCAAACTACTGGGATCTGACCGGGGCAAACTACCGGCATCTAGGCGGATGTAGCAACACTGCTACAAAATGGCAATATACTAGATTATCTCTAGATAGATACCAAAAGTTTCACAAACAAGCCAAGCCATGTGGTACAGTAACCTCGGATGCATTTTCGAGTTACACTTTGAGTAGATATATAATTTTTTGCTTGAATTTTCGTTATTGCCATATAGATCTTAATAAGCACAACCCTCAGTAGTCTGCCCAGGTTAGGTCCCGGTAGTTTGCTCAGATTGAATCCTGGTAGTTTGCCCAGGTTAGGTCGGGGTAGTCTGCATTGGTTCTGATATTTCAGTAGGTTAGGTCAGGTCAGGTCAGGTCAGGTCGTCGTCGTCGCCGCCGTCGCCCCGCCGCCGTCGTTTTTTAATAATTAGTTTTTTTAATGTTTTTTTAATAATATATATTTTTTTTAATATTTTTTTTAAATATTTTTTTTTTGTAATAATTAACTTATTATTATTATTATTTTTTTTTTTTTTTTTTTTTTTTTTTTTTTTTTTTTTTTTTCGTCGTCGTCGCCACCGTCGCCGCCGCCCCGCCGCTGCCGCCGCCCCCCCCCGCCCCGCCGCTGCCGCCGCCCCGCCGCCCCGCCGCCGCCGCCGCCGCCGCCGTCGCCGCCCCGCCGCACCGCTGCCGTCGCCGCTGCCGTCGCCGCCATCGTCGTTTTTTAATAATAGTTTTTTTTAAATGTTTTTTTAATAATATACGTTACTACTAACTTATACTACTACTTATACGTTACTATTAACTTATACTACTACTTATACGTTACTATTAACTTATACTACTACTTATACGTTACTACTAACTTAATTATCTGACATTACAAGGAGTTTTTGACGGTCGTACAGTACAATTCAGTTTCCGAGTCTGTTTTTTGTCGTCTGTTGCTCATCAGGAAATGTGCAACCGAGATGAGTGGGTAAGGAAGCTTGGAAGTTTATTGAACAAACAGACCCCCAACCAAGATTGCTGACCTAGAACTACTTAACACTACACAAACACGGAGACGGATAACTAGGCTATACTGGGTCAAGGTCATGTGGGAGCCTCAATAATGTTTTTGATATTATTATAGTAAGCACTACGTACCGTCTTCCTGAATGAAATCTAAGCTAAAATAGTTACCCTTCAAAAAGAAAAGAAAACATGATACATCAAAATAAAATAAAATAAAACAAAACATGATACAGTACAATAAAAAGTCATCAAGGTTACATAATTATCTTACACACTATTCTCGTGATGGCAAAAATGTTTATTATTAATCTAGAATCTTATCCTTCGAAAAAAATTATGAAAAGAAATGTTATAAGTGTTAATTTTGGGTCGATGTAGCTAAAATGAACACACGCAGGGAGAATTTATACTTTAATTAAGGTACCCCTGGCTGATGTAGTTAGAAAATTGGAGGTTAAGCTATCGAGTCCTTAGCGAAGAGAAACACAATATTTGACAAGTATCTCAAATCCCTGTTTTTTTTCTTTTCTTTAATTTATCTGGTGTTTGTCCATCCATCGTATATAATTATAGGCCTAATGAAGGACAACGATAATTAGCGTGTATGATATCATTGTTTGTGTGTGTGTGAGTAAACAGGGAATTTTTATTTATACATGTAGATAAAACACCATGGCTACATAATTATAATACCTTGGCAACATACAGAAGCGAATAATAATGTAGACGCTAAATTGTTTAACATCCTGAGCACAGCAAGATAAGGAGGAATTCTCTCCCTCTCCCTCTCTCTCTCTCTCTCTCTCTCTCTCTCTCTCTCTCTCTCTCTCTCTCTGAATCCAACAGCAACAACAACGCACACACACACACTCTCTCTCTCTGAACCCAATAAGACAGACATTCTCTCTCTCTCTCTCTCTCTGAACCCAACAACACACACACACACACACTCTCTCTCTGAACCCAACAACACTCTCTCTCTCTCTCTCTTTCTCTCTCTCTCTCTCTCTCTCTCTCTCTCTGAGCTGCATGGGGGTAAAAACATCTTGAATTATAAGAAGCCTAGCCTGTAGCCTAATCGTTTCCGCACAAAACGTCTTGTGATTAGTCTCTTGTCTTCAGCCTTAGTGATCAGTGTGTTATATTCCGACTGATGACAACACACACACACACACACACACACACAAACACACACACACACACTCTCTCTCTCTCTCTCTCTCTCTCTCTCTCTCTCTCTCTCTCTCTCTCTCTCTCTCTCTCTCTCTCTCTCTCTCTCCTCTCTCTCTCTCTCTCTCTCTCTTGTACTTTCCATTCTCTCTTCTCACATCTTTCTTCTCCCTTCCCTCTCCTTTAAGTTTACTCTCTCTCTCTCTCTCTCTCTTTTTTTTTCTCTCTCTCTCTCTCTTTCTTTCTCTCTCTCTCTCTCTCTCTCTCTCTCAAACTATGCATACAGTTGGGAAGTCCCTCGTTTATCCAAGAAGTTTTAGATTTCCTATTGTATGTTTTTTTTTTTTTTTTTTTTTTTTTTTTTTTTTCATTAGTAAACAGTTCCGTGTATTCATCTGACAGCTCTTGATTCTTTATATATTTTTTATTTATTTTTTTATTTTCTGTCTTTTGTCCATTCTCTTTCCTTTAATTCCTCCACGAGAAGGATTATGTGTGGGTAGCTAAAAGTAAAGCACACACACACACACACACACACACACACACACACACACACACACACACACACACACACACACACACAATTACTCCCTACACACACACACACACAATTACTCCCTACACACACACACACACACAATTACTCCCTACACACACACACACACAATTAGTCCCTACACACACATACATAATTACTCCCTCCCTATACACACACACACGAATACTCCCTCCCTACACACACACACACACACACCTCCCCCCCACACACACATATCTATATTAATACAAAAAAGGAAGAAGAAGGAAGGAAGAGTAAGTAAGTAAGGTCACGGGAGAATCTTAAAAAAAAAAAAAAAAAAAAGGAAGTGACAGAATGAATACGAGTTTGGCTCAGGGACAGGCATCTGGAGAGGGGGGGGGGGAGGGGGGTGCAAGAAAGATATCCTATAGTAGGTACTGTACCATGATAGAGAATTATGATCATGTCCTATATTACCCTAAGAATAAGGGAAGACAATGTGATGTTTGTGTGTTTATCCTCATGTTTCGTATGATGGAATATTTACGAGATTCAAATTTGTGGTCAATAATATTTTTCAATCAGCAGATTAGATGTGTATTTTAAGAGTTTGCGACGTTCATTGGCACACACACATTTATATAGTATAGTTAGTTAGTTATATAGTATAGTTAGTGCCTCGTGAGTGACTCTGTGGGATCTTCTAAGTGGCCTTCCTTGTCTGGCTTGTCACGTGACGATGGCCTATATACCGTCCTTGCCTGCTTGCTTGAATGCCTTCTCTTGCTACTTGGGTACATACATACATACATACATGATGGGAGACGGACACAAAACACACATTATTCCTTGCAGAAACTTTACCCTCTTGCTACTTGAATTTCTAAACCGGTTGAGGATATATAGTTAGTGAGTGTTTATGTCATACTTAAGGGGGTTGGACACTGTTGGTAAATCTGGAGCAAATTATTCCTCCAAACTATTGCAGGCAACAGGATACCATTATATTTCTTCATCTGGGTCTGTTTCCTGGCATACTTTGGAGGGATCAAGGCACTCCAATCTTTCAAAAGTATACCATCCTCTGTTAAGCAGTATTTTGACGTAAGGAAAAGTTTCAGTCGTGGTAATGAATGGAGGTGGTAGTAGTAATGGTGGTGGTAGTAGTGGTAGTTGTGGTAGTGGGCAGAGGCCTATAGTTAAGACTTACCAGATAAATTCCTCAAGGTTAGGGGTTTTTCCCTCGGCTCAATGTTATACGTAAACATTGACTGGGAAAAGGATTGGTAATGGAGAGAGAGAGAGAGAGAGAGAGAGAGGAGAGAGAGAGAGGAGAGAGAGAGAGAGAGAGAGATATGAGTAAGGAATACAAAGGACACTCAAACAGCAACAGACCTACTGATCCTTTCGAAGCGGCCTGATTTTGCTATTCTATTTAACCTACAAGAGTTAGGGAAAGTATAGCAAAGAAGAAGGCTCCTCCCCACCCACCACTCCCTCCAGCTGAAGCTGACAGGAAATTAAAATATACCATGGAGATATCGAGGAAAAAGGAAAGGGGAGATGGGGTGAAATAATGACAGGAGATAGAGACAGAGAGAAAAGAGTAAGGTATGGAGAGATAGAGGAGAAAGGAAAGGGGAGAGAGGGTGAAATATTGACGGGAGATAGAGACCAGTACAGTGGGCTAGAAGTGTAAAGAAGTATATATAAAGGTGAGTGGAAGAGTGGGGTGTATGCATGGTACGTGTTGTAAGGACAGAGGAGGCAAAGAGGAGAAAGGACAAGAGATGGATGGATGGAGGAGAAGAGACAGGAAAAGGAGAGGTGGTGGAATAATGGAGGGAGGGAAAGGAATAGTGGATGGAAGGTGAGGTGGTGGAGGAATAAGAACAGAAGAAAAAGGAGAGGTGGTGTAATAAAGAGAGAGAGAGAGGGAGGGAAGGAGAAGTGGAGGGAAGGAGGAGGAGGAGAAGGAATAAGAATAGAAAAAGGAGAGGTGGTGTAATAAAGAGAGAGAGGGAGGGAAGGAGAAGTGGAGGGAAGAAGTGGAGGAGGAATAAGAACAGAAGAAGGAGAAGTGGTGTAATAAAGAGAGAGAGGGAGGGAAAGAATAGTGCAGGGAAGGAGGAGGAGGAGTAGGAGAAGGAGGAGAAGGAGGAGGAGGAAATGAGGAGGAGGAGGAGAATGAGGAGGAAATGAGGAGGAGGAGTAGGAGGAGAAGGAGGAGGAGGAGAAAGAGAATGAGAGGAGGAGGAGAATGAGGAGGAAATGAGGAGGAGGAGTAGGAGGAGAAGGAGGAGGAGGAGAAGGAGAATGAGGAGGAGAAGGAGAAGGAGAAGTGAAGGAGGGAGTAAAGACAGACAGACAAAAGAGAGAGCTGGTGACAACACAACCTCATGTCTGGATTAACAACACCCCATGACTGACTACTTAGCACAACTAGAATCACAACAGTCACCTGATCCCAAGTCACCAACCAGCCAATGTTTCAAAGATCACTCACGTGGTAGTGTACATGTGGGGAGGAGGGAGGTAATAAGGGGTAGGTAGGTAGGTAGGTAGGTAGGTAGGTAGGTAGGTAGGTAGGTAGGTAGGTAGGTAGGTAGGGTGTCATAAGTAATTTTAGTGGGACCCTTAGTTAGTTAGTTAGTTAGTGTGTGTCTTAATAAGTTTGTGTGTGTGTCAGTATATACTCAGTAAGTTGGTGTGTGTGGCAGTAAGTTAGTGTGTGTGTCAGTAATTTAGTGATTCCTTCAATAAGTTAGTGTGTGTGTCAGTAAGTTAGTGTGTGTCTCTGTAAGTTAGTGTGTGTCTCTGTAAGTTAGGAATTGAGGAGGGGGGCGTGTTTGGGAGGAGGTTATATATATAGGAATTGGAGGAGGTCACAGAATACAGAACTAATTTTAGGGGATATAATTATAAGGCAGGACAATGTTGTTGGAGGTAAATATTAATATGGAGCAACTGATTTGATTCCTACAGACTATTCCAAGCAACAGTATACACTTATATTATATTCATTGATTCTCTCTCTCTCTCTCTCTCTCTCTCTCTCTCTCTCTCTCTCTCTCTCTCTCTCTCAGTCGTTTCCTGGCATAGTTTGGTGGAATCAGAAGGAATCAGAGAGTCTCCATTAAGTTGTGTTTTACCCATGGAGTGAGAAGAAAGGAAAAAATACAAATGAGAGAGAGAGAGAGAGAGAGAGAGAGAGAGAGAGAGAGAGAGAGAGAGAGAGAGAGAGAGAGAGAGAGAGAGGAGGAGAGAGAGAGAGAGAGAGATTTTGTGGTTGGTGGTGAGGAGTTAAAAAAAAAAGAAAAAAAAAAAGACACCACGTGACCGAGTAGAAACACATGATCTGTTTGGTGGCTGCCTCAAGTGGAAATTATACAGTACAAAAAGAAACAACTTGGAATATCGTCCTTGTAAAGTATGTATGTAATGATGATATTCTGGAAAGTACAGTACAAAATTTACAAAAAGAAGAAACTTGGGAATATCGTAAAAGTATGTATATAATAATGATATTCTTGAAAGTATACAGTACAAAACGAAGAAACGTGGAATATCGTCCTTGTAAAGTATGTATGTAATAATATCCTTCTTTCGTGTTTTATATGAGTGTGTTTAGGGTACAGTTAAGCAAGTAGAAAGTGCAACAATACGGTAGTCTATCTGTACAAGGCAACATCTTCATTCACCATGCACCAAAAG
The DNA here is from genome assembly GCA_034508575.1 of Petrolisthes manimaculis. Classification (NCBI taxonomy): domain Eukaryota; kingdom Metazoa; phylum Arthropoda; class Malacostraca; order Decapoda; family Porcellanidae; genus Petrolisthes; species Petrolisthes manimaculis. The sequence goes on along the minus strand of JAWZYT010001405.1, from coordinate 344 downwards.
TTGAACAAGTAGAAAGTGAAAGCAATTAGTTTATCTGTACAAGGCAACATCTTCATTCACCATGCATGCACAAAGTTCAGCCAATCCTGTTCCACCTTACATATACATTGGCTTTGGGTCCCCAGTAATTCATTCATAAATAGACGAGAGATTATACTACAAACAACTGCCAGAGGATGCCATATAAAGTCACATTATTTTTTGCACTTTCTACTTGTTCAACTGTACCATCTTTAATTTTTTTTTTTTTTAGTAACATTGCCTGTTTTTTTTGTTTTTTTTGCTTTTTTTATTCTGCCTCCATCTTCTTGTAATTGTGTAGACTGTAAAGGAAGATGAATCAG